>PVHP010026484.1:0-24624 GCA_004024765.1 Zapus hudsonius | reverse complement strand
CCCCAAACAGACTTGACATGAAGAGAAATTCTCCAAGACACATTTTAATCAAGATGCCTGACATAGAAAGCAAAGAGAAAATACTCAAAGCTGCTAGAGGAAAGCAGACAGTAACTTACAGGGGAAAAGCCATCAGACTTACCTCAGACTTCTCATTAGAAACCAAGAAAGCCAGAAGGGCTTGGAATAATGCTTTTCAAGCCCTAAAGAAGTAGGGCTTTCAACCTAGACTACGGTACCCAGCAAAGTTATCCCTCCTGATAGGTGGAGAAGTGAAAATGTTCCATGAAGTAAAACAGCTCTACGACTATTTCAAAACAAAGCCACAATTTCAGAAGCTCCTGCAAGAGATAACCCATACGGAAGAAACAAGAAATCTTCCTCAGAAGAATACCAGCAGAGTTCAGACACGACAATCACAGTCAGTGGGCTAATAACAACAGCAGAGATGAAACCCTCATTATCCCTTCATCATGGCAGGGCTCAAAGCAAACCTCAGAGTTATATCACTGAATATAAATGGACTTAACTCCCTATAAAAAGACACAGATTTGCAGGGTGGATCAGAAAAATGGACTCTTCCATCTGCTGTCTTCAGGAATCGCACTTTACTTCCAAAGACAGCAACCTTCTTAGAGTTAATGGATGGAAAAAAGTTTATAAGGCATGTGGAAGTAAAAGAAAGCAGGTGTGGCTATACTAATCTCTGACAAAATAGACTTTACACCAAACTCAATAAAAAAGGATAATGATGGTCATTTCTTACTTATCAAAGGAAGGATCCACCAGGAAGATGTCACCATCACCAACATATATGCACCAAATTTGGGTGCAACACAGTTCATAAAGGAAACCTTACTCAAATAGAAAGCAGAAATAGACTCTAATTCCATCAAAGTAGGAGACTTTAATACACCTTTATCAGCTCTAGATATATCAACCAAACAGAAGATCAGCAGGGACATAACAGAGCTTATTGACACTATTGACCAGCTGGGAATAACAGATATTTACAGAACGTTCCACCCAAAAGGCACAGATTATACATTCTTCTCAGCAGCACATGGGACCTTTTCTAAAATTGATCATATCTTATGTCACAAATCTTCTCTAAACAAATTCAGGAAGATCGAGGTGGTTCCTTGCATCATATCAGACCATAGTGCATTAAAGACAGAAGTTAACAATGGAACAGGATCCAGAAAATACACAAAGTACTGGCGCCTGAATAATGTGCTCCTAAAAAGTGATTGGGTAATCCTATAAATAAAACAGGAAATTCAGAATTTCCTAGTATTAAATGATGATGATAACACATCATACAAGAATTTATGGGACACAATGAAAGCAGTCCTGAGGGGAAAGTTTATCGCACTAAATGCCTTCATATCAAAGACAGAAAGGTCTCAAATCAATAGGCTAACCACCCACCTAAAAGCATTGGAACAGGTGGAAAAAGCTAACCCGAGGAGCTCAAGACGAAAGGAAATAATTAAAATCAGAGCTGAGATTAGTGAATTTGAAATAAAGAAAATAATTGAAAAAATAGATAAATCAAAGTGTTGGTTCTTTGAAAAAGTAAATAAGATCGACAAACCTCTGGCAACCTTATCAAACAAGGAAATGAAAAAGCCCAAATCAACAAAATCAGAAAGGACAATGGTGAGATCACAACAGATCCAGAAGACATTCAAAGAATCATCAGGTCATACTTCCAAAACCTCTACTCCACATAATTAGAGAACCTGGAAGAAAAGGACAGGATTTTGGACACCTACCAACTGCCAAAGGTTAACCCAGAGCAGATAAAAGCACTAAATAGACATATCACACCCACAGAGATTGAAGATGTAATCAAAAACCGTCCCAAAAGGAAAAGCCCAGGACCAGATGGTTTCTCAGCTGAATTCTACCAAGTCTTCAGCACAGAGCTAAAACCACTCTTTCTGAAGCTTGTAAGAAGCATAGAAAAAGAGGGAAGTCTACCAAACACCTTCTATGAAGCTTCCATTGCCTTAATCCCCAAACCAGGCAAGGATGTAACAAGAAAAGAGAGCTATAGACCCATATCTCTGACGAACTTAGATGCAAAAATCCTGAACAAAGTCCTAGCAAACCGGATACAACGCTACATCAAAAATATTATCCACCCTGACCAAGTTGGCTTTATCCCAGAGATGCAGGGAGGGTTCAACATACGCAAGTCGATAAATGTGATACACCACATTAATCGGCTCAAGCACAAAAACCACATGGTTATCTCAATAGATGCGGAGAAGGCTTTTGACAAAATTCAACACCTTTTCATGTTCAAAGTTCTCGAAAGAATAGGCATAGATGGCCTATTTCTCAATTTAATAAAGTCAATTTACAAATCTACTAAAGCACAGATCATTGTCAATGGGGAACGACTCAAGGAGTTCCCACTCAATTCAGGAACAAGACAAGGTTGCCCACTCTCACCACTGCTCTTTAACATAGTGCTTGAAGTTCTAGCTCAAGCGATAAGACAAGAGAAGGACATAAAAGGAATAGAAATTGGAAAGGAAGAAATTAAACTATCCCTCTTTGCAGATGACATGATCCTTTATATTTCAGACCCAAAGAATAGTATCAGTAACCTCTTGAAGGTGATTAATGCCTTCAGCAATGTGGCAGGTTACAAAATTAAACACACAAAAATCATTAGTCTTCCTATACGCAGAAGGCAAGCAGACTGAAAAAGACATCAGAGAGTCTGTCCCATTTTCTATAGTCTCTAAAAAAATCAAATACCTGGAATATCACTAACCAAGGGTGTAAAGGATTTATATAAGGAAAATATTGAAACACTTAAGCAGGAAATAAAGGAGAATGTGAGAAGATGGAAAGATATTGCATGTTCATGGTAGGGAGAATCAATATAGTGAAGATGGCAATCCTGCCAAAAGCGGTTTACAGATTCAATGCTATACCGATAAACATCCCAACCTCTTTCTTCACAGACATAGAGAAAATAATCTCTAAATTTATTTGGAAAGGCAAAAGACTTCGGATAGCCAAAACCATTCTAAGTAACAAATCCTACTCAGGAGGCATCACCATGCCTGACTTCAAAACATATTACAAAGCCATAGTAATGAAAACAGCATGGTACTGGCATAAAAACAGAAAGATAGATCAATGGAACAGAATTGAAGACCCAGCTTTCAATCGAACTAACTTCAGTTATCTGGTCTTTGAAAAGGGAGCCAACAATGTACACTGGGCTAAAGATAGCATCTTCAACAAATGGTGCTGGAGGACTTGGATAAACACATGTAAAAAAATGAAATTAGACCCACTTCTTTCACCGTACACAAAAATCAACTCCAAATGGATCAGAGATCTTAATATAAACCCGGTAACCCTGAATACCTTGGAAGAAAAAATAGGAGGAACTCTGAATGAATTAGGAGTGGGAAAAAATTTCCTGAGCAAATCTCCAGCAGCTCAGGAAATACGACAAACACTTAACCAATGGGACCTGTTCAGGCTCAGAAGCTTTTGTAAAGACAAACAAACCACACTCAGAGCCAATAGACCCCCTTCAAATTGGGAAATGATTTTTGCTAGCCACAACTATGACAGAGGCCTAATTTCAAAAACCTACCGAGAACTCAAAAAAATTATTAACAAAAACCCAAAATGTCCCCTCACAAAATGGGGCTCTGATCTCAACAGAGAATTCACAGAGGAGGAAACACAAATGGCCTTGACTCATTTAAGAAAGTGCTCAGCATCCTTAAGCATCAGGGAAATGCAAATCAAAACCACAATGAGATACCATCTTACCCCTGTTTAGAATGGCAATCATAAAGAAAACCAACAACAATCGCTGGCGATGATCCGGGATAAAGGAACCCTCATTCACTGCTGGTGGGATTGCAAACTTGTTCAACCGCTATGGAAAGCAGTGTGGAGACTTCTAGACAGAATGGACATAGATCTACCAATGGACCCAGCTATCTCTCTACTAGGCATCTATCTGCAAGACGCCACATCTCGATGCAGAAAATTTTGTACAACTATATTTATAGCAGCTCAATTCATAATAGCCAAGAATTGGAATCAACCCAAATGCCCATCCATGGAGGAATGGACAGCGAAACTGTGGTGTATTTATACGATGGAACTCTACTCAGCTGAAAGGAAGAATGACATATCGAAATTTAGGAAAAAAATGGTCTAACTTTGATCAGATCTTACTAAACGAACACTTAAAAGAACAGAGATTTGAACGCCGCATACTCTCCCTCTTATGCGATCTTTAATCAGGATAAATGTTTTTGTTATGCCGACTTATAGAAAGAAGTGAGATGTTATGAATGAGGGGTAAGGGAAGGGGGAGGGGAATGGCTTAAGCATGAGGCTAAACCAAATTAGGTTCAAAAACATAAAATCCTCATGAGCATACTGTAACCTAAAGAGTAAATAGTGGGCGTCAACTGGCAAGAGGGGTCATGAATATCAGGGGAGAATGTTTAAGTCTATGAATAATTGAATAGTCTGAAAGCCCCGGGTTCCAGTCACCGGTCCCTTCCCTCACTGAGCTGTTGACCAAAGTGACCCATGAGGTTCCAAACACAAGACAGAATTCTGTTAAGGCTCTTGAACGCCCTCCTCAAGCCTGAGACAAAATCCTATTGCTGAAGAAACCACAGAATGCCATTGATCTTCATTGAGGGTCCCAGCGAGGTCTGAAATGGTAACCAACCCCCAGATGGCAGTTAGTGAATGGCTGGAGAGCACTGCACAAGCTGCCAGGGGAAACTGATTGGCAATTACTGGAGTAAACAGACCATTGACATGAAACATAGTCTGCGGCCATGAATAGACTGGATACAGTACCTACTGGGAGAGAACAGCAAACCAAGAAAGGAGCAATTGTGCAATGAAGGAGCCTGGGCCTGGGGGAGATAATCAACAGCCATTAAATTCGGCCAAAAAATCCACTCAGTGTGGGGGAACCTTTGATTGGAAATGGGGATTTAGGGCAATATGCACCGGATCCCATACTCTTGGGCTCCCAAGAAAAGATGCACTATGCGAACATCTGACAGGGAGGCTACTAAAAATAGAAACTAGGTAATCCAGAATGGTGTATATTTATTAACCTATACTGTCCTAACTCTCCATTGGAGATTGTATTTGTATTTTTCAGGATATAGCGAGTGAGCTGTGGCCCATATAACCCTACCACCCGATAGCAGGCCAAAAGATGAGATCATGGCAAGAGATGAGCCCCCACAGTCATATTGTGGAGGATCCATATGAAACCCTGCAGAGAAGAAGGGGATGAACAAGAGACCCATAGCCACAGCCATTCAACCAACTCTGGATAAGCCAAATGTGTTTGTGTTTTTCAGGATGCAACGAGAGAGCTGTGGCCCATCTAACCCTACCAACCAACGTAGGCCAATGGATGAGATCCTGGCAAGAGAGGAGCCACCACAGTCATATCAGGGAGGATCCATAGGGAACCCAGCAGACAATGATAGATGAACAAGGGACCTATAACCATAGTCATTCAATCAACACAGGATAGGCCATTGAGACAGAAACCAAGGATTTTCGACACAAGGACCCTTAAGCTTGCAAAATTAAAGCAGCCTTATTACTTATCCACCAGGACTCAGGGAACTGAGCGGAAGAGGGGGCGGAAAGATTGTGAGAGCCATGGTGGGGAAGACTGTCCGGAGGCATGGCACCCCTCAGTAACAACACACTTGGGCCAGGAAGAACAGGCTGAGTACTAGGATATCCAGGATCCCTTGCCACAAGGACTAATACAGACACCCCATGGAGGAGGATATCCAACTGATCAGGGACAGGGGAGGGGAATTGGGGAATTCAGGATAAAAACGCATTGTTTTTCCCACTAAATAATGTAACTCATTATGGACAATAAATATATATTTAAAAAGAAAAAGATTCCTACAAAACATTCTACCCCAATTCTATAGAATATACATTCTTTTCAGCAACCCATGGAACCTTCTACAGAATAGATCATATATTAGGCCATAAAGCATGTCTGCATAAATTCAGAACAACCGATGCAACCTCCTGCCTCATATCAGACCACAGTGCAATAAAGTTAGACATTAAACCAAGAGAAATAGTTGAAATTACAGGAGCTCTTGGAGACTGAACAATACACTATGTAATAATGAATGGGTCATGTAAGAAATTAAAAAAAAAGAAATTGTAAAATTTCTAGAACTTAATGAAAACATAACATACAAAATTCTGTGAGACACAATGAAGGCTGTGCAAAGGGAAAAAATCATTGTGTTAAATGCTTTCTTAAAAAAGACAGAGAGATATCTAGTTAAAAATGCAAACAACTACCTAAAGGCATTGGAAACAGGAGAAGAAGAACCCTAAAAACTCCAGATGGAAAGAAATGATTAAGATCAGAGCTGATATTAACAAACAGGAAATCAAGAAAACAATTAAGAAAATTAATGAAACAGAGAGATGGTTCTTTGAAAAAAAAATAAACAAGATTGATAAACCTTTGGCCAATACATTAAAACAAAAAAGAAATCTCTAACAAAATTAGAAATGAAAAAGGAAAGATCACAAAAGACATCAATGACATGAATTCAATGAAATTGGAAGAATCATCAGTACTTATTTCTAAAATCTCTACACAAAATTGGTTAACCTGGAAGAAACTGATAAATTCCTAGACACATACCACCAACCAAAACTAAATCCAGAGCAGATTAATCTCCTGAACAAACCTATTACATCTATTGAGATTAAAAAAATAATAAAATCTTTTTCAAAAGAAAAAGTCTAGGATCTGACGGATGCTCAGCTGAATTCTACTAAGCCTTCAGCATAGAACTGAAAGAAATGAAAGCACTATTTCTCAAGCCTTTCCAAATAATTGGAGAATAGGGAATGCTCCTCAACTCCTTCTGTGAAGCTTACATCACCTTCATAACAAAACCAGACAGAGATACAAAACAATAATAATAAAGAAAACCATATGTGTACATCCCTGATGCAAATATGTTGAACAAAATCCTTGCAAACCAAATTCAATAATACATTAAAAATATTATTCACCTTGATCAAGTAGACTTCATCCCATGGATGCAGGAATGGCTGAACACAAAGAAATCAATTAATGTAATCCACCACAAAAATAAAGTTAAACACAAAAACTACATGATCATTTTAATTGATGCAAAGAATGCCCTTGACAAAAATCAACATTATTTCATTATCAAAATGCTGAAGATACAGATCATAGAGATCTTATACCTCAACATAATAAAATTTATATATTTATTTAAATTTATATATATATATATATCTATAATTAAAGCCCAAATTATATACAATAGGGAAAGATTCAAGGAGTTCCCATTGAGATTGGGAAAAACACAGGGCTGTCCACTTTCACCACTGTTCTTCAACATAGAGCTTGAAGTTTTAGCCAAAGAAAGTTCAGGCAAAAGATATGAAACACATACAAATTAGAAAAGAAGAAGTGAAACTATCCCTATTTGTAGATGACATGATTTTACACATATCAGAATTGAAAGATTCTACTATAAAACTCCTAAAGGTGATAATTGCCTTCAGCAAAGTGGCAGGATACAAAATTAACACACAAAAGTCAGTAGCCTTCCTTGTAGCCTCATATGCAAATGACAAGCCTACAGGAAAATAAATCAGCGCAACTGCTGTTTTTTTAAAAAAATATTTTATTTATTTATTTTCAAGCAGAGAAATACAGAGAGAGAGAGAGAGAGAGAGAGAGAGAGAGAGAGAGAGAGAGAGAGAGAGAGAGAAGACATATGTGGGTATTGGGGAATTGAAATTGGGGCCTTAGGCACCAGAGGCAAGTGCCTTAACTGCTGAGCCATCTCTCCAGCGTGACTACTCTGTTTTTAATAGCCCCAAAAGGAAAAATCAAATACCTCGGCATAGCACTAACCAATGATGTAAAAGACGTATGTAATGAAAACATTAACACACTAAAGAAGGAAACTGAGGAAGACATGTTAAGATGGAATGCTTTTCCATACTCCTGGATAGGTAGGATTAATATTGTGAAAATGGAAATTCTACCAAAACAAATATTCAGATTGAATGTAATTTCAACAAAAATCCCAGCATCATTTTTTGCAGAGTAGAAAAAATAATCTCAAAATTAATATGGAATAGCAGAAGGCCTAAAATCTAAACATCTAATATCTAAACATATTCTCAGCCAAAGAAATACCTCTGAAGTTATGACCATAACCTTTCTGAAGCTATACTACAAAGCCATATTTATTATTCAGGGTTCTCTAGAGGAACAGAACCAAAAGAATGAATTGTAGTAAAAAAGAGGATTTATTGGATTAGCATCCTAAATGTCCCAAAGTCAAGGAACTTGTAGCCACTCAATCTATGTGGCTGGAAGCCTCAGCAGTCCCAAACCAGCGCTGAAGGCCTACTGGCTTCATGGGTAGCTGCTGGACTTCAGTCCAGTCAGGAAGGCTGAGGAAACTTCTTCCCACTGCCAACAACAGGATGCAAGAAAAGCACCAACAGCCAGGCAAGTAAGGAAAGAGGGAAAATTCTTTCCCCTTTATATAGCCTTATAGTGGGGTTTTACAACCCTTTCCCAGACTTATTGATTTACTGAGTCTCTGGAATTTCCTTCTTGCCCTACCCTCCCATGAAGGGGTGTTTGTTTCTAGCTCCTTGGAGCCTTCTTACATCCTGCCACCTATTGAGAGGGCTGCTTTCCTATAACAATCTTAGAGACCAACCAAGATTACTAAACAGGTCAAGCTGACAACAAAACATAACTATCACACCATAGTAACAAAGACAGCATGGTACTGGCATCAAAACACACATGCAGACCAATGGTACAGGATTGAAGACCCAGCCCTTATTTCAAATAACTACAGCTACTTAATCATTGACAAAGGCACCAAAAAATGTACATTGGAGAAAAGACAGCATCTTCAACACATGGTGTTGGACAAATTGGATAAGTACTCATAGAAAAATGAAATTGGACCCACTCCTCTCATCATTCACAAAAATCAACCCTAAATGCATTAAAGACCTCAACATAAGACCTGAAACTCTTAAGCAACTGGAATACGAAAAGTACGGTGAATGCTCCATGATATAGTAGTGGGAAAAGACTTCCTGAACATTACCCAGTACTCCAGGAAATAAAGCAGTCACTTAGCCAGTGGGATCTCATCATGCTAAAAACCTTTTGTACATCAAACATACCATAAACAGAGCCAATAGACTACCCACAGAATGGGAGAAAATCATCACCAGCTACACCACTGACAGAGAACTATTACATTAATCCCAAACTAATTGGTACCATAAAAACCTTACTAAAGGAAGGCAATATGAAACAAATTACAGGTCCTTCTACTATTCATTGCCTGGTTAACAGCCCTGAGAATTGAGTCTAACTTTTCATGAGCATGACCTCATATTTTGAAAAACTGGATATTGTGAGAATGAATCTGTCTGCAAAGATTAGCATCAAGAGTATAACTGTGACAGCTAGCAGTCTGTTTTGAGCTCTTTCTGTCATAGTAGGGCAGAATATTTATTCATCCATATTAATTTTCATATTTACCTTCCTTATGTTGGTATTGCTTAAGGAGGGTACGGAGGACAAAGGGTTAAGAGGGTGTTGAATGAGGTCCAAAACCCTGGTGGCTAACCCCGGTAGGCGTTTCCCTATCTCCGTCCTCAACTCTAAGACTCCCAAATCCCAAAAGCATGCCACATGGACTCAGGTTCGCACCCCAGCTGTGCCTAGAAGGTGGCAGTTTCGCTACCACCACCATCTAATACTTGCCCAAACTCATGTCTGCAGGCAAAGCAGGGATTCACAGGTTGCTGATTTCTGCCAATCCTCATTCCCCATTTCTTTCCTTCCCTCCTCCTCAATTTTATTTAAACCCACAATACTGTTACAATAAAAATTGGATGGTGATTGATGATTGGGACTTCTTGCCATGGATGCTTTTTCTCCCGGGACTGTGCTATAACACATGGGGAACCTTGTTTCCCCTAGGAAGCCATGCTTCCAGAGCTGAACACACAGAACTGTGACACTTCCGTGGGCTCTTAGGCCCACGGACATGCCTCCATGGGTGCTCTGTTTCGGGTCCCCTGCTGCCGCAGCCATTGAACCCACCTCTGTGGTCACCTCCGTGCTGCAGATATGGAGCGTGTTAGCCGGCCAGCAGCACACCTGGACAGGGACAGCAGCCAGCTCCGCCTCCGGAATCAGAGCCTCTTCCCAGCTGGGGAACAGAAGCGGACGCTGGGAAAACTCCAGCTGGACCCTGGACCAGTTCCTTTTTCTTTTTTATTAAAACAACATCCTTACAGTTCCCTATGGGAAGTTTTTAAGATTTTGTACAGGATAATGATGTATTCATTTTCTGTTGCCACAGCAAAATACCCAAGGCAGGGTAATTTATTTAAAAACAGAGGTTGTTGTCTGAAAACAAAATATTTTCCCACATGCTCATGTATTTGAACATTTGGTTCCCAGTGGTGGCACTGTAATGGGAGGTTGTGAACCATTAGAAGGTGGAGACTTCCTGGAGGAAGTGAGTCACTAGGGGTTTTACAGCTCATCAGCCTCACTCTCTGTTCATTCTCTGTTTCTGAAGGATACAATGTGGCCAGTATGCCTCCTGCTCTGACTGTTAGGCCAATCCCACATGATGAACTGTACCCCAAAGCTGTGGGCCACTCTCACATGATAGACAGTAACCTGGAACTGTAGGCCAAGATAAGCACCTTCAGTAAGCTGCTTTTTGTTAGGTTTACTCACAGCAATAAGTAAATGTACTTCCTCCTTTACTTATTCCTTCCTGTAAGCAACCTCAGAGACCTGCCTAAGATTACTGTGGATTACTAGATAGTTCAAATTGACAAGACTTAACTATCATACCATTTTTAACACAGTCACCTAGTCACTCCACTAAATCCTTTGCATAGCATTTACTTCTAGTTCCTCGCTTATATATCCACCCACCTATCAATTTACCTATTGTTCCATCGTCATTCCTTCTTCCACTAAAATTCATGGAAACTAGGTCCTTCCCTTTTGTGTTCATTGCTTTCTCCTAGATCTTATACTAGTACTTGGTGTAATTACAGTTGAATGGCGAGCAAGCATGATATCCACCTCCTTCCACTCTCTTTCTTTATATGAAGGTCTGCAAGACAAAGGAGTGATGAGGAAATGCCAAGGATGAAGGATGTGAAGGATGTCAGAGTTGCTTTTCCTTAGATGCTTGTCCTCTCTTGTTTTAACTTTAACTTGAAGATGCTTTTATCTTCCAAGGGAACTTTATGTTAACACACCAGTATCTGATCACCAGCATCAGTACTTGACAGCTGCTAAACTGATGAAGGTCAGCTTGCTAAGTGTTTGCAGATGTGCTATTTGGATTGACTAAAATATGATTCACTGATAATTGTGCTATATGACGTTTACAAGACACCTCTTTTCTTTTTGTTCATTTTTTCTGCCATGTACTATCAAGTAGTTCTTAAATTTTACACATGGATTGTAAAGACCTAAAATGCATATATGTTTCAATCTCATGATATTGTTTTATGCCTGTGCTATACCTTGTTCAGTTGAAAATGTGACCATATTTCATTTTATAAGATACTTTGTTACAATATGCTGATTTTTAATCTTGTCTATTTTACCAATAATTTCTCCCCTATTATCAAAGCAGGAAATATTTCCAAAAATATTGTGTGCATTTATTCTAAGATCAAAATTAATTTTTTTCTATATGCTGAATTCATTCTTTGTTACCTAATGTGTTTCATCTTGTTGGTCTCTTGTGTCAATGGTCATTTCAGCATGTTAAACAGACCATAACACTGGCCTAGATCTCCAGTTACATTTTGATCTCACAAGTCTCTGTGGCCACAGAGGCAAATTTCATAAGGTAAATCTCTGTCTATGCACGCACACACCCTGCTGCTTTTCTTTCTCTGGAGTACATAGTAAGGGAGTCGAAAGTTCTGTTCTAATTCTGTTAACTTTCAAAGCATTACACCAAATCTCATTGTGTAGAAATTCTCTTTCTGCTTACCAAGTTGCTATTTCAAAATGTTGCTTTGTGTGCAGATTTATATTTGCAAATACACATGCACATTTGTGTACATATTAAGACATGGAGTGTTAACTCTTTCATCATATGAATTGCAAGTTTTGACTTTTGCTTTGTAAATCCAGAGAGAGAATGGTGAATCTTATTCTCAATTTGTAGTTTATCAAGATAGACTTTATAATGTTCACTGATGTATAATAGCCATATTTCCCCATATTATAGTGTCATTGTTCTAACTTATACCTAAAATATACTAACATCCTTATAACTGATAGGACCTTCTAAAATGTCTCCCAAATTTTGGTACCCTGAAGACACATTTTTCTCTTTTTTCACTTAATATAATAATTTAATCTAATTATTCAGTTTCTATTTATTCTTCAGATTTTTGAACTGCAATATCTAAAACAATTATAGAAATCTTGGGCCTTAGGGTGCTTGCTTACAAAGCTGCTGGCTGAACTTTGATTCTCCAGCCAATCACATAACAGTGGGACAGGCATTTGTTTGCAGTAGCAAGGGACCTTTGTACACATGTGCACATACATATACACATGCAAATGAATAATTACGTATACATGTCCATAATTATTTACAATTATAGAAAGATAAAAATGAAACAATATTATACAATTCTATGGGAAACTCTGGAATACTATTTTTAATGATCTGAAAATTTCCCAAATATTTTTATGGGAGAATTGTAGCTATTAATCTTTCTTAATACCTAGTTATGTAGCTATTTATTTCTTGTCTTTGTCTATTTTTGCACATGGTTTTTAAGGTCATATTATATTCAGCATAGATTTTTACTTGTATGTTGAATGATAGATTGGATTCCTAGTTTGAACTTCTTTAACAAAATCCCTTGACTGGTTAATTTATAAACAACACAAATGTGATGCATATATTCATGGAGATAGAGGACTCTAACAGCAAGACCTGGGGAATTCTGTTTTACAAAGAGAGCCAGTACTCCCAGATGGCACTTCTCACATCATTACAGAAGAGTAAAGAGGACATGTTCCCTCAGCCCTCTTTTATAAGGGCACTAATCCCATTCATGAGAGTCCCCACCCTCATGGTCCATCATTTCTTAATAACAACCTACTGAGGATTAGATTTCAACATATGAATTTCACAGGACACAAACATACAAAAACAACTTAGGTGTCATAAATAGTACTAGCATAGCTAAAGAATTTAAATGTTTATAGGATATCAAGGGAATGGTTGTAGATAATTAATCACTGTTCATTAAACTTTATCCATCATTCTACATCTGAGGAACCTAATATTTATCACCTAACTATAGTGTTGCATGACACAGAAGTTACCATTACATTTTACAGGTGTGAAAATTGAAATTCAGAGAGATTTGTCCAACATCATGCATTAAGCACATTGTTTATAAGGATACACTCTCATTGTGACCCCATTCTAAATCAGTTTTCGTATTCTCCCATGGTATGGATATGGATGTCAGGAAAGAATATTCCACCAAAAAAATCCTATTAGATCATAAACTTCAACATGATCTTTGGGGTAAACTGGATTCTCACCTCTACTGATACTCTTCCTGTTTGAATACAGGTACTCATTCTGATCTTGTCTTTTTATTTCCTTCACACATAGTCACTGAGAACCTTTATGTGAAAATTCTGCCCCATCACAAGCAATCCCTTCATGTGTCCTTCCTTTCTGTAATTGGACTCTACTCCTTGCTTGCTGGATTCTTCTCAAAGGCATTTAACATGATCATCCCTCTCTAGTCAGAAATAATTCTGACATCACTATCTTCTTATGGTTCTTCTAGTTTCTCTGAATAAGCTCACCAAGAAACTTTCCTGATTTAGGCATAATTCAGTCAAGAGTAGAAAAGCCATTATATTCTGTATAGGGGATTATGCAGGGCCACCTATATCATGAAGGAAGGAATCCTGGAGGTAATCTTAGAATTCTGGTTTCTGTACTGTGTTTCTTTTGGTTTGCATTTTTATAAGCAAGTTTGCAGCCCCTATTTTGTGTGCATTTTTAAAAGAGTCATTCCTGTAACCATTTTTATTAACTATTCTAAGTCAGTTTAAAAAGTATATTTTTGTTACAAATAACAGCTAGTAGGACTTTACTTATGGTACTAAATGGGCCTTTACTTCTACAATTTGAGTTTAGCTAAAATTGGTTTATTTGTAGAAATGTGGTCTTATTATCTCAGTATATTTTAGGTTTTACTTTCTATATTATTGTTTTTGTAAAATTATTTATTGGGCTGGAGAGATGGCTCAGCAGTTAAGGCACTTGCCCACAATGCCTAAAGACCAGGGTTTGATTCCCCAATATCCACATAAAGCCAGATGCAAAAGGTGGTTCATGCATCTGCAGTTCTTTTGCAACAGCTGGACGCTCTGGTGTGTCCATTCTCTCTGTGTCTCTCTTAGCTTGCAAATAAATATTTTTTAAATATTCATGGTATTTTCTGCAGGTATGTTTTTCCACATCATCAGTGTATTTCTTCTAGTCTTCTATGAGTTCTATCTTTTAAATCTTCAAGTAACCAGTTTCTATATCAATTCAGGTTTTGTAAGTTTAGAGTTTATGTTTTACATATAACTTTATTTGATATTTATATAACATTCTTTTCTTTTTAATAGCAGCTACTTGTTCACTTATAAGCCTGGAAATTCACCAGGCTTCCAATGATTAATTAACACAAATGCTGCGATTCCTGCCGAGAATCAGGAAACTTGAACTTGGCATCAATTACATTCATTTTTTGGATGCTAGCTCTGCAAGAGAGTTATATTCTAAAGGTATTATATATCATTCTTTTTAAAGCCAGATCAGCAGGATATAACTTTATAAATAATAATGTCAAGAGGAACACATGTTTGGAACTTGCTGGATCTATAACTAAACATGCTATCCATAAGCCTTTAATCTGGGAGTTGACTCTACAGAGCACAAAATGATGAGTCACCTTTCTACAAAAAAAGATATTTTTACTAAAAAATTATGGCTCATAAACAGAGTTTTAGCCTTGCAAATGATCATAAAATATTTAGTTCCATGCCTTTATTTATGATGAAGAAACTATGGCTCTGGTAAATTGTAAACTATGGTGGTGACCCAACTGAAATTCAATACTCTTCATGGCTTCTGTTGCATGTTACTCACCCAAGATTGCATCTTAAATTCTTTATGAAAATAGATCTAAAAAGTTACAGAAAGAGTTATATGGGCCACTTAGAATGTAAATAACAAACTTTTAATCTGAGACCTGTATCATTTATTACCATGTTCCCATCATACCTCTTCAATTTCCTTATAATTTAAGTGAGATTTATAAAAGCATAGTCAATCAGTTAAGCACTATGGTCTTTCCTTATTTTTCTTCTTTTGGTTGTAAAGGTAAGACAAAATCGTGAATGTACAGGCAAAATGTACTGGGAATATGGTAGCATGTAAGTGAATCATCATTATTCTCAGTTCTTGGTCTGCCACAATGTCATCACATATTTTATGTTTCATCCTGTTTCCATATAGGTCTGCCAGGTGTTGGGACAACGACAGACACTTCTTACTCATGAAGGGAACAATTCAACATGAGGATATCACTATCATAAATATGTATGCACCAAATATAGGTGCACCACATTTCATAATGCAAAACCTACTGGAAAACAAACAAAAATAAACTCCAACTCCATCATAGTTGGGAGGTCACTCTTGAACGAGCATGTACTTTAACTTTGCCATTGCTGTGTGGATGTGGACAAGTTATTTTGCCAATCAGGGTAAAAGTTGATTTAGTTTTCAAAGTGTAGGCAAATAATGCATTTGTTTACAAGTCTGAGGATCAAATGACTAAATGTGTATGTGTGTGTATGTGATATAAATAGGCACAGTGAGTCTGGCTGAAGCAGGTCCTTGACACTTAAAAAAATCTTTACTGCTACTTTTCATTTCAGGGTGGTCCAAAATGGGCCATCCATCTGAGACCCTTTTACTCAATCTCCTGTTTGCTATATGTACTTGATGGAGGAAAATGTTCCAAACAAATTCTATGCTTGGAAATGAATACATTTATGTGTAGTGTTCCACTAGTTTTTCTATCCGTTAAATTATTACAGTGTTTAGGATAATGAATTCATTGTGTTAAGTCTACCATTGTGAAAGAATTCAGTGATATGTACAGTAGGAGAATTCTTCAGTGAAATTTGCAAATAGGCAGTTTTGTTTGTTTACAGTAAATTTGCATATTTCCTTTTGGACCAATCTTATTCTTCCAAATTGCCTGAGATATTTTAAAGTGTTTTGCTATAAATCTGAAGACTTAAAAACATTGTTTTACAGTCAGGCCTACTAAGAATAATGAGTCTCCTGTTCCTTGTTTTCCTGGGTGACTAAGGGTTTCCTGACTGGCCCCAAGCCATCTGCCCTTACATTTTTTTCTCAAAGATTTAGAACCATATTGTCAAAAATAATTTTTATGAGTTTTTTCCTAGTGCCAGAAGATAGAAGGCAATTGCATTTGTGCTCCAACCCTCTGTGAGTCATCTTGCAAGTGGTGTTACTGGTTGATGGCACAAAAGCAGCCCATTCATTCAGGCTCCTTTAACTAAATTAGATGTAAATTATTTCAAGGAGGCCAAAGTTCTTTTCTGTGTGCCTGTGAGTATAATTTCACAAATGCATATCATGTCCCTGCAACCACAGATTCAAAGCCGGGAGTAGAAAACAAGAAGGAGGTGGAAGAAGGGAGCTGTGGCCTGGGGCCAGCACACACCTCTCCACAGGGTTTTCTGCATGTGAGGGATTTTTAACCAAGCTGACATAAATCAGACTTGCATAGAGCAATGACATTCTGATCACTGTTCTGGGAGACTTCTGGATAGTGTTATGCTTGCTTCCCTCATTAGGAGGCACAGGAATTGAGCTGAGGGGTTGAACTTTTAGCTATATCCAAATAACAGCATACAAACAAAGAGAAGACTAGAAACATCCAAAACAACCCAACCTTTACTGAATGCTCATCCTTAGAGACAATTTAGTTACAAGTTGAGCTCACTAGATTAAAGAAGAATTTGGTCCATGAATGTTGCACTTTGAATCTTTTGGGTAAGATTTGGACCTTGTTATGCCCCAGTGGAGACATTCTGCTTACATTCTAAAATTCTGTTAAACCAAGTTTTTAGTGTGTAATAATCATTTTAGTGTTCAGAAACATCTTCTTTAAGCCAAATTATTATTTATAGCCATTAGGATTTTTAAAAATGAAAATTAAGTATGAAATTTGGGTGGAAATGTAAGGTCCATGGCCCCCAAGACAAACCATCAGAGACTCAAGTCAGAGCAAAAGCAAGGGTCGCTTTATTTGAGCAGGTTCGAACCTGGTCCGTGGTCATTCAGCAGGCTGAGATCAACAGCCCAAGTGCAGAAACTCAAACCTTTTTATAACAGCAGTAAACAGTTTTTGCGGGCTATTTTCTCATTGGTACGTTCATATATTCATATTTTTCCCTGCACGGGGGCTTTCTAGTCCAGAGGTTACGTTAGTTCATCCTGCGCAAGCATTTTCACAGAAGCTAAGATAAGCGGTTAGCTATTCTTATCTTTCTACATTCCTTATGCTGCAAGCAGTTCACAGAAGCCAGATAAGCAGTTAGTTATTCAACTCCATCTTCCTGTGTCTTATCAGATTGCTGCTGCATACCTGGAGCCTCTTGTGAGACCTTTGACACAGTTATTTTACAGAGCCAATAAAGGCAAGTTAAAATGAGCAGTTAGTCCTTAAGAAATAAGTAGTCAGCCATTTATTTTTCATTTTTACCCTCACATTAAAACACAGAATTGTATGTATAGGTTAAAAACACAAACCTTCCTAAACAACCTCCCTAAAAGCTAAATATATAAAATAACTTCTATATAGAAGACAAAAATCCATGGTAAATACCGTTAGCTTGTTGTTATTGGGAAGTTGTGGAAAACTTAGGAGGTAAGGTCCTGTGGGGACTCTAGGTCACTTCCTGGACACAAAGGGAATGATGTTGTTTCACCATGATGTCATCATGATGGGTTACATCCCCACAGGTCTGAAAGCAATACCATAGGGTCAACTGATAATATAACTGAACTGGAAATATAAAGCAATGACATTTGACTTTTCTATTCTAAGTTTATGGTTCTTAGATATTTATGTATGGTGAATAAAAGCTCATAAGTTAAATTAAATATTATAAATGATCTCTGATAACTTACTTGTTAAGAAAAAAAAAACGTCCTGTGCATCATGACCTTGCTATATGATGTGTCCATGCTTCTCAACCTTAATCCTGTCTGTGATTTTTGTGACTACTGGGAGAGCACAGCAGGTGGTATTAGAACTTGCCACCTTTTGATTTTTTTTAGTCACATAAACAGTATTTCTGAAGTATAGTTTCTTCTTTGACACCAAACAGATCATTACATATAATTTTTAGAGATGGGAGTAAAGGTTAATTCCATAGAAAACAAATTACATTCCCTAATTTGCGATACTGATTTCAGCCATTTCATTAAAATTTGAGGATAAAGTTGACATGTTGTTTTGATCATTTGTATTTCTCATTATTTTGGAAAATCATATTTCCAAACTCATTTATACATATGTAACTCATGTTTAAGCTTTTTTATAAAATGATAATTTTCATTAACATATATATTTCAGGAGGTATCATAGACAAAAATGTATCTTTGGTAGATATAATACAAGGTGTCCTATTTAAATATGTCTTAATGAAAATTTATCAGTAATTTCCTAGCATATTGGATTCCACAGGTTACATTGATACAACAGTGGGCACTGAGTGGCTGCCACTGCTGTTGAAGGATGTACAATGGATTTAACACCATGTTTAAGGGATAAGGGATCCTTTTCAATCATACTCTAGGAATAATGTTTGCCAAGCAACAATGTTCTTAAACCCTCTGAACTCAAAATAGCCGAGTTCTAGAATGCTGCTTTCTCAGAACAGTTGACTAAGCAATAAAGACAAAGAGACCAAGTGAACAAAGCTCACCTGGGCATGCTAACAGAGGCTCGAGCAAGAAGTATCAATGCCAATAAAGCTCACCTAGCCACATTAACTGAGGATTGATTGAAAAGTACAAATGTCAATGAAGGCCAGACTGCTGGACAAGAAAAAGACATACACAGAGGCTTCCTGGAGGGGAAAAGGACCAGTTCTATGTTAACAGGGGATATAAGTCATCACTAGTTTCTAGTAAGGAGATAGACAACAGAATAAAGTCCTATCTTGAAACATCTCCTACCGCCCAAAAGGAATGAAATACTAATGTCCAAAAGTGTTATAATTATTTCATGGAAACAAGAATCCATAATTAAATGTTTTCAGTGTCCGGCACATAGTTGATACTCAATGTGTTACCTATATTATTATCTGTTATAAAGAGTGAATTGATTTTAGTGTGCAGACATGCTCTCTTCAAACCCCCAACCTCTAATAGCAAATTTCCTTTCTCAAATACTTTTTGCATGTGCTCAGACAGTAACTTCAAAGTTTATTATGTCTCTTGTAATTAAACCCTGAGCTTAGAATATTTAATTTATTGTGTTACAGAAAGGAGCCTCTTAGCATGGGTGTAAAACACTGCCTATGTGAAATACTAGCCTTCAGAGCAAGTACTTTACTATTAACCATTAGTAGAGGACTGTTTGCTCAATGTTACATTACCTTTGTCAATGTTAAAGCCTGGGCAGTATCTGGGGACCACTGCTCTCCCTGGACCTCGCACTTTTTTTTTAGCATTCTCTGACCCAATGAGATGTCTTCTCTGAGGATTTGATTATTGCAAGTGTTTGTAATTGTGCTTTCATTTCCCTGGGAATTCGGATGCTAGTCCACTCTATATTTTTTGCTATTTAAAAATTACCTTTTTTCATATATATATATATATTCATATATATTTATTTCATACATATAGATTTTTAACATATTTATTGTCAATAAATGCATACATTGTATGACTCTTTACATATAAATATTTATTGGTGTATCTTCACTAATGGGCCTCATGAAGACATTTTCATACATGTATATCATTCATTTGACCATATGCACCCTACTTTCTCTTTTTGTCCCCCTTCATTATGTGTGTACATATGTACATATGTGTGGATGTGTATGACGTGTGTGTATGTGTGTGTGTGTGTGTGTGTGTGTCCATAATCCATGGTGCTTGTGTGGAAGACTGAGAACACCTTGGCTTGTTTGTGCACTGCTTCCACTTTTGCTTGTGACAGGGTCTCCCTTGTTTTTACTGCTGTGTGTGCCAGCCTTGGCCTGTGAGCTTATGTATACTTCTGGCTCTGCCTCTCATTGCTACAGGTAATGATAACACTTCCCCTGAAACTGTAAGCCAAATTTAAATCCTTTTGTTCCTTAAGCTGCTTCAGAGCTGACATTTGTGACAGCAGCAAGAAAGTAATTGGTCCAGCAACCAAACCCATTTTGTGAAGCCAATATTAGTCTAATATGAAAACCACAATGACACAGGCGAAAAAGAAAAATATAGGGCAATTGTGTGCTTTAATTTTATAGCATACCACTTTGTGTCCAGCTTTACATGAGTCCCACGGAATCAAACTAAGGCTAGAAGTCTTGCAAGAAAGAACATTTAACTGCTGAACTATCTCCCATCCCTGAGGATACTGATGTTTTATGTTGATTTTGGATCCTGCTTCTTTGCTGAAAGTGTTTATCGATTCTAAGACTTCTGGTGGAGTTCATAGGGTTCCTTATGTGCAGGATCACACTGTGGGCAAATAGTAGTAATCTGACTAGCCCTTCCTTATGTTTATCCTTTCACTTGTTTCTCTGTCTTACTGCTCTAGATAATATACATAGCCTCAGTTATGTTGATATATTCTCCATTTGTTTCTACTTTCTTCAAGACTTTTACCATGAGGATATATTAGACTTAGAAAAGGCTTAGGGCTTCTGTCCTTGAGTCTACTTTTCTATATCATGCCTATTGATTTGTGCATATTTTTTTGGCAGTGGAATTCTAAAGCTTTATTATGGCATAATCAACATCATAAACTGTACCTATTTATAGCATTCAATTTATGGATTGTGACTTATGTTAAATAATAAATATCCACAATTAAAAAATAAACATAATCATCCCCATATTTTTTTCTTTTGGTCTTGTATAGTCTAGTCTGTCTTTTTTTCCTCCCGCTCCACCTCTGATTTCTGCCTCTATAGGTTACTTTGCATGATTTGTGCATATTGATCTGCACTTCCTCCTTGGTATATACTCAACGTGATTTATTTTCTTCATTTCCTAGTCATTAATCTCAGCTCTAATCTTAATTATTTCCTTGCATCTTGATCTCCCAAAATGGACTTTTTCATCTGTTCTAATCACCCTAGGTGGGAGGTTGGGTGGTTTATTTGAGACCTCTCTCTCTTTCTTTATTATGAAGTCATTTAGTGTAATGAAATTCCCCCTTAGGACAGCCTTCATTGTGTTCCACAAGTTCTGATAAGTTGTGTCCTCATTATCATTTGTTTCTTAGAAATTTGGAATTTCTGGTCTGTTTTCTTGTATGACCCACTCATTGTTCAGGAGCAAATTATTTAGATGCCAGTATCTGTTGACATTTTTGGATCTTCTCCCATTGTTGATTTCTAGCCTTAATGCATTGTGGTCTGATATGAAGCAGGAGATTACATCGATCTGCCTAAATTTGTTGAGAGAAGATTATGGCCTTGTACGTGGTCAATTTTGGAGAAGGTTTCATGTGCTGCTGAGAAGAATTTATAATCTGTGTCCTTGGGGTGGAATGTTCTATAAATGTCTCTTATCCCTAGCTTGTCTATGGTGCTGTTGAGCGACTTTATATCTCTGCTTGTCTTTTGTTTGGACAATCTGTCTAGGGATGACAGTAGAGTGTTAAAGTCTCCTACTATGATGGTGTTGGTGTCTATATCTGCTTTGCTTTTGAGTAATTTACACTTTATAACTGAGGGGCCCTTGAATTTGGCGCATACTTATTTAATATAGTGATATCTTCTTCGTGGATTATTCCCTTGATGTGTAGGAAATGGCCATCATTATCTTTTTTTATTGATTTTTGTTTTAAAGTCTATTTTGTCAGATATTAGAGTAGGTACACCCAGTTTTTGTTATTCCCACAAGCCTGGAAAATTGTTTTATATCCTTTTACCCTCATTAAGTTACTGTCTTTAGTGATAACATTCATTTCTTGAAGGCAACAGATGGAAGGGTCCATTTTTCTGATCCACTCTGCTATCCTATATTTTTATAGGAGAGTAAAGCCCATTTACTTTCAAAGTTATAACTGTGAAGTTTGCTTTAAGGCCTGCAAAAATACATAACGCTTCACTAATTTGTGTGTCATTCTTGCACAGTGGCCATGCTAATCTTCTCTTTATCATTCTAATTTTAGTAAATGTGCTGCCGAAATGAGCACTGTATCTCTATTTTCATACCACTGAAAATGAAATACAGTTAGGGGGTTTATGGCCTACATTTTTTATTGTATACAAAATGAAATGATTCAAAGCATCTAAATCTTACTGAATTTCTTTTCTTTTAAGACTTTGCTTTTTAAGACTTCCCCCTTTACTATTTTAAGCTATAAAGTAAACCATTGTAAAATTTTACAGACATTTAAAATTTAAAATTTTCTCCTTTTATCATTTTTTAGGAATTATATTCATTTTATTCAGAAGTTCCAGAATCACAGGGCATCCACTGAAACTCGGTCATACACAACTAGAATGTTCTACCAAAACTGGAAGTGCTTCAAGGATCTAACATTCATCAGCTCCAAAGTCAGAGAAAATAAAAGGGAGTCCAGATTGGAAGGACAGGGCTCGCAGTGATTCTGGAAGATAAATGCTTCCTACTCTGGATGCCTCCAGTCCTTCCTCCACTTTATAAATGCAGGGGCTCTTTGCTTGTGCTGCTTAGTGTGTAAAGGCAAAAATTAAATTTGTTAAATGAAAATTATTGGAAGTAACTGGAAGACTCTGTGTCTCCTTTCCCCCTATTGTCAGGAGTGGTAGACACGAAAATTAGTTACAAGCTCATTATGATCTTGGAGTTTTCACTTTTATTATATTCTATGTCTGAAAAATATTTTAATTTGATGCATTTGATTTTCAAGATCTATCCTAAGGTAATCGTCCTAGGCACCAAATTACATTTTATGAGGACTGGTAGATAGCTGTTGGTGAAGTACTTGCAAAAATGAGAACATGAGTTCAGGTCCCCAGCACCCACATAAAAACAAAGCATTGTGGTGCACCCCTGTAATCCCAGCTCTAGGTAAGTGAAGACAGAAGGCTTCACCAGGCTAGCAGGCTAGCTTGTCCAGCCAGATCTATTTCAGTTAGAGACATTGTCTCAAAAAATAAGATGAGTGTAATTGAGGAAGTCATCTGACATTGACCTCTGGTCTCTACACACAGGATGTATATGTGCATATATAGCCACACACATACTGATAAAAATACAAATGCCTTTTATAGGCAGAGATTTGAATGTAGTGAAGTATTTGAAAAAGATGTCTATTATAAATATTTATATGTGCACTAATTATTATAACATGATAAATGATGGTTATCCAGGTTAGTAGCCTAATAAAAATCCCATATTAATATCAGTAGAAAGAACCATACATACATGCAAAAGCAAATAAATGATCCTTGGAAATAGTTAATGCATGTCCCAAGACATGGAATATAGAAATATAGAAAATATGAATACCATTATTACATGAAGGAAATATGAATCATTTTATAACTTAATTTTAATAATGTTCACATATCCTGTAATAAATATACCTTTATAATGAGATAGCTTATATTTTTGGCTAATTGATACTATATATATATATATATATATATATATATATACAATTCACATTAAAAATAACAAAAATATAAAGACAAAACAAAAAAGCCTAAATAATATTTTTTTCTGGAGTTTGATTCGATCTTGGAAAATATTTCATCTTATTTTCAAAAATTGAAATAATACATGTGTAATATGTATTTCTATGTACAAATTTTTTGATTGCTTCAATAAAATGAATGATTTAGCAGATTGTTCTTGACACTTTTTTATATACAATAGCAAAAAGTTCTACAACATGTTAATAATAAAACTATTTCAGTAGTCTTTTTTTTTTTTAAATATATATTTATTGTCCATAATGAGTTACATTATTTAGTGGGCAAACCATGCGTTGTTATCCCGAATTCCCCGCTTCCCTCCCTCCCCCTCCCTGATCAGATGTATATCCTCCTTCGTGGGCTGTTTGTATTAGTCCTTGTGGCAAGGGATCCTGTATATCTTAGTACTCATCCCGGTCTTCCTGGCCCAAGTGTGTTGTTACTGATGGGTGCCATGCCTCCGGACAGTC
>PVHP010026483.1:0-24818 GCA_004024765.1 Zapus hudsonius | reverse complement strand
TGGCCTATGTGGGTACTGGGAAATTGAACCAGGGGCCTTAGGCACTGGAGATAAGTGCCTTAACCGCTGAGCCATCTCTCCAGCCCTGAACACTAAGTTTTATACGATGCAAATTCTTTCAGCTTAGGCATGCATGACATCTTTGTTGTTTTTTTTTTTAAATAAACTGAAAAGGTCCTAATTTAACGACATCAGTGTATGGATCTTTTCATTGATGGTCAATGCTTTGTCTGCTATAAAAGGAAATTTTAGAGGCTGGAGGGGGTGGTTCATCAACTCAAGGAATTGCCAGGATTCAATTCCACGCCCCTCAGGTAAAGCTTGGTTCAAAAATAGTACAACTATCTGGTGTTCCCTTTGAAGCAGCAAGGGATCCCGTGTGTCCACTCACACAGGCACACACGATTTTAAGTTTTCTTTGAAAATGAAGCAGTTAAAATTTTCTATATTCTACCACTAATTAATGTGGAGTGTGACGTATATCTTTTCATTTCTGTATGCATTATCATATTAGTTATTCTGCAAAAATCAAGTGTCTGCATGTGTGAGTGAGGTTGTATCTCTCTCTATTCTGCTTAAATGGTTTCTTTTACTTTTCCTGAATCCCACACTCCTGTGTGCTCTGTGATGATATTTTAAGTTTTGGTACTGTGGGGTGTATGATCTCCTATTGTATGACTTTTCCAAATCCTTAATGCCATTTTTTCTATTTAAACCCATTTCCTGTTAATATTTAGAAACACTGTATGGACAAGTCTTGTGATGGTACCACCATTTCCCTCCTTCCTGCCCGTTTTCGCTTACCTATTGTCGTAGTCAGCCACACGCCACTGGGATGAATCTCCAAACCAGGCACAGTTTATGGGAGGAAGAATGGATTTATTTGTAGCTATAGATACAGGGTAAGTTCCAGAATGCAAAAGAGGCTGCTCCCATTTCACAGGTCCAAGCAGAGAGAGAAACCCATCACCAACACCACACACACAATAGCAAACAGACAGGAGGGGCCAAGGAGAATTTCTTCTCCTTTATATAGCCTTAGGGTGGGGTCTTGCAACCCTATCCCAGAATTAATGGCTTCCTGAGTCTCTGGAATTTTTTTCCTGCATGGCCTACAAAGGAAAGGATGTTTACTTCCAGCTTCTTTGAACTTCCTTACATCTTGCCCCCTACTGAGAGGCTGCCTTCCTGTAAACATCCTCAGAGACCTACCCAAGATAATTAAAAAATCAAGTTGACAACAAAACCTAACCATCACACCTATTAATCTTAGAATTTTCTCATCAATTCTCATAATAAAAACATACTGAATTTTTACTTGTTTATCACACTTGACAATCGCTTTGAAGAAACAAACATCTTAATTATTGCGCATGTATTTGTCTTTAGTTGATTTGAGCTCTCTTTTACTTGCCATAATACAAGAAAAGATAGCTGGTGATCTATTACTAGACAAGTTATCTCTACCACATCTCCCAGGACATAGGAGACTTGTGGTGACATAATTACCATGCTCACTAGTAGCCTGACAGCCAGCTCCAAGGAGATAGCGACGGACACTGAGGTCACTCAAAACTCATCAAAGCAGAAATTCAGAGGCAGCAGATAGCTCAGCATTAAATCAGACTTCTAACAGACCATCCAAGGCCCAGGGAGCATTGTGGAAGAGCAGGAAGAACAATTGTAAGAGCCACAGGTGGGTAGGACAGTCCCCACCCACAAAGGCTCACTGAGATCTTCATGAAACCACAGTGCCTACCAATAACTCCACTTGTGTGTGGCCTCAGTAAAATGGCAGTGGGGAGAGGGGATAAAAGACTATAACCTTTGAAAAACATTTTACACTTATAAAAAATTTTTATTAATAAACAGAGAAATAATAATAAATAATTAATAAATAAGTTTTCTGTTGGTACACCCATTTCCCTCCTCCCTCCGTCTCCCATTCCACTGAGGGTCCTCCTCAATGGGATTTCCTGAAGAGTCATGTGCTCTGCAAGCAGACAGGTTTGGTTTTGTTGTTGTTGTTGTTGTTGCTGTTGTTTTGTGGAGAGGGCATTACCTCTGGAGATTCCCCCACCATGTTCTTCCTCAAAGTTCCCTAAGTCCATAGTGTGTGGATTTTAAATCTGCTTTAGTGTTGGGTTCTTAAGAGTCTCTGGGTTTCTCCTTTGGACAGTTTTGAGTATCCTCAATGTCTGTCTCCAGCACCCTGGCGCAGGTTGTTGGATTCCCTGTGGGAGCAGCACTCTTGCTTGCCTTCCCACTTCCTCTGTGGGTTCACCTGGACCCTAGATGATGTGTTAGGGGTGGTTCATCTCCTTCCAGGGAGTTAGCTATCATTTCAGCTCTTGTTGGCAGAATTGGGTTGTCCATGGTTCTCACTGCCTTCTGAAAGTTAAAAACAGATTCTCCAATGGAGAGTGAGATCAGTATAGGTTAAATGGAATAAGCATTGTTAATTTGGTGAGATTATAATGGATGAAGGCTCTCTTTAGCCCCTTGGATAGTAGAAGCTTCCTCTTGGAGTCCAGATTCTTAGTCTCCATAGGAATTAGCCTTGGATCCCAGTTCTTGCTAAGGGTTCCTTGTCACTGAGTGGATCTCTTAGCCAATCAGAGAGCCATTGATTACCCATCTAGGTTAAGTGCCACTATGTACATGTTGGTGTCTGTCATATGGCAGTGTCCCCTGCTTTCTCACGCCATCATTGGCCAGTCTCCCCTGGCAGCTCGTGTAGTGTATTCCAACACTATATGGGCTAACTATCTGGGAGCTGGCTTCCTTCCAGGTTCCTGTGGGGTCTCTCCCTGTTGTGTGACAGCAGCCTGTGGTGTCTTCAGCAATAGGGTCTTTCTTATCTTTTGTCTTGGGCGGGTAATCAAGTGCTTTGACAGAAACCTGTCTTGTTTTGGGGACCCCCTAGGTCTCTCTGATCAACAGCACAAAGTGGTAAGTAACCGATTTCTGATACTGGGCATTAGTTACAGAGAACAGCCAATTATATTAGAGCTAGGCTTCATCCCACCCGCTTCAGGACCCCTTCTTACAGAGGATGCCCCATAATATCATAGAATTCTATGGTATCAATTCCTTTTGGATTTAGTTTTGTGTATATCTCCAACCCCTCCTCTGTCTTTCCATTTCCTCTCCTCGTTCATTCCCTTCCATCCCCATTGTCTGTCTCCTGGCTTTGTGTGTAATACTTGTTACTAGAATATGCAAAAAAATTCATATTGAGATGTATATAGATAATAGACAATGACCTGACTAAATTTAACTTAATTTGGTTCATTATTTCATAATTATACATATCTCAATTTTGTCAATTTCATTTTTTTTTATTGTCCATAATGAGTTACATTATTTAGTGGGCAAACCATGCGTTGTTATCCCGAATTCCCCGCTTACCCCCCCCTCCCTGATCAGTTGTATATCCTCCTCCGTGGGCTGTCTGTATTAGTCCTTGTGGCAAGGGATCCTGTATATCTTAGTACTCAGCCCGGTCTTCCTGGCCCAAGTGTGTTGTTACTGATGGGGCAAGATGCACCGGATCCCATACTCTTGGGCACCCAAGAAAAGATGCACTATGCGAACGTCTGACAGGGAGGCTACTAAAAATAGAAACTAGGTAATCCAGAATGGTCTATATCGTTAACCTATACTGTTCTAACTCTCCAATGGAGATTGTATTTGTATTTTTCAATTTCATTTTTTAATGATTGGTTTTTTTTTAAATTTTGGCCTTGTACCTGCTAATCAAGAGTTATGAAACAATATGTCTGGGAATGGAAAGAGTCTCTCCTTCTAAATCTCCACATTTCATTCCAATAATAAATTGTAGTAGACATATTTAAAACTAAATCTATTAGATGAAGTTCATTTATTCCTTTCTTTGAATGTTTTTGAAAACTATTTCTTAATTATTATTTTAGTATGGAATTATATAAATTAGTTCCAATAAATAAGATTATTTTATGATTCTTTTACTTTGGTTTATAGAATGAGTACTTTGATTGGTTTTAATATAGTAATTATTTATGTGTGTATGGATATATATATATAAGGTGTGTGTGTGTCTGTATGTGTGTGTGTCTGTATGTGTGTGTCTATATGTGTGTGTGTCTCTGTGTGTGTCTGTGTGTGTATGTCTGTGTGTGTCTGTACTTGTGTGTCTGTATATGTGTCTGTCTCTGTTTCTGTATGTGTGTGTGTGTGTGTGTGTGTGTGTGTGTGTGTGTTTGTAGGTTAGAGACCAACCTTGGTGTGTTTGTCCAAATCTTTGACCATGTTTGAGATGGGGTCTCTCTCGTTTGTCTCTGGGGTGCACCTTTCCGCTTGATCTATGAGCTTCTGAATACTCTGGGCTTGACCTGCCATTTCTGCATGCATGTTGGGAATCACATACATGTATGTACACCTTCATATGGGTGCTGGGAAATAGAACAGAGGCCTACTTTCACAGCTGAAACATCTCTCTAGGCCCATTGATTGCCTGGTGAATGTTGAGCTGAGATTTTACTTCTGTAATAAATTCATCTTAGTTGAGACATGTTTTCTTTCTTAATATGGCAAATTGGATTTGCTAATATTTTTCTTAGAATGTATTACATATAGATCTATGAAGGAGGATGACCTGCAATTTTCCATTCTCATAATTTTCTTGTCAAGATTTGGCATGAAAGTTACTCTGGCCTCATTAAAAAGTATTATGAAATTATCACTTTTTTCTGTTGAATTTTAGTCCCCATTATGCTATGCTCTGCTATGTTTTTTTTAATTGAAATATTTGGTAGAATTATCAACCTGTCATTCTTTGTTGGACTTTTAAAATTCTAGATTCAATTCCATGTGTGTGTGTATGTGTGTGTATATGTGTATGTGTGTATGTGTGTGTTTGTATGTGTGTGTGCATGTGCATATGTGTGTGACTACATGTGTGAACGTGTGTATGTGTGTGTATGTGTATGTGTGTCTGAGTGTGTATGTGATTGTGTGTGTGAGATCATGCATGTGTGTGATCGTGTATGTGTGTGTGAGTGTGTGTACATACATATGTGATTATTCACCTCTATTACCTCATATCAGTATTCAAAATTTGTATTTTCCTAAGAATTTCATTATTTATTTGATATTTATAAATCTGCTACTGAAACATTCCCTCAGTTTTGATTTCCTTAGTAGAGTCTTTGTTTCATCTTTACTTTAGAAGGGCAATTTCAGTAGCTGCAGAACTCAGTTATCATTTATTTATTTCTGTACATCTTTCTATTTAATAATTTTATGTCTTCCTTTCATTTTTTGAAAGGTCTATTGTCAATTGCTTTCTTTGTGCTTTGAATATCATGGGTTTTAGCTAGGTTTTTTTCTTTGCTTATTTATGAAGCAAGACCATAAAAATACTTGGTTATTCATTATTGGCACCAGACTGTGTCCACATTTAAATTTTATAATTTGATTACATTTTTAACTATTCATAGTGTCCTTGTTAAACATAAGTGTGGCTTTCAGAACAATGGAGATTCTATTCCTTTTTAACTTCTGTGTTTCCTCCCCTGGAGTAAACTATTAAAGCAGATAGGAAAATAGACATATTTCAAAAATGTCAAAGGACTACACAGAATTCTACAAAGACCTAAGTCCAAGAACAGAAGAACAGTGTAGAAACTAATACATGTACCAAAGCAGCTCCAATATGGGGCAATTGATAACATTCACCAAAGATTCATGAGTCTGGCTGGGCTTTGCCAAAGAAATTATAATCACTCTGAGTGTGTGTGTGTGTGTGTGTGTGTGTGTGAGAGAGAGAGAGAGAGAGAGAGAGAGAGAGAGAGAGAGAGAGAGAGAGAAGGAGAGAGAGGGAGGGAGAACATGTATGTGTCCTCACACATATTATGTGTGTTTTGGAGAGAGAAGTAGGAAGAATTATTTTGAACTATAAAACACCTCATTGATGTCTTCATAATACACATGTAAAATAGCCTCTAAAGTGAAGTTGAATAATTGAATGCATTTTTTCACCACTGGTGAGAATTCTGAGTTAATGGTCTGTTTCATAATGGATCACGACTTAGGCAATTTAGGGCATCCCAAGACTTTTATTCCTTTGAGTATAACAAATCTCATTTTGTTTTTGACAAGGAGCTAAATAAGGAAAGAATTGCTTTCAGGTCTCATAAGCCTTTGTCTTGTTGATTATATAGACACAAGAAGAAGGTAATTAGCTAGATCTTGTCGGCCAAAAGATGCTTTTAAAAGTACTGGATGTTACTGGTTGAACTGAATGTGCAAAGTTATTTATCGGTTTCAATCAGATTTACCAACAGTATGCTCATCCTCACCTGCTTTTGAATGTACTTCGAGCTCTGTGTAGTCAGACAATCAACATTGTTCTTTATTCCTATCTCCCAACATCTGTGTTTATACACAACTCGTTTAGAAATTGTGCCAAAGTAACCAGTACAAAGGACAGAAAACATAACCAAGGAATGGAAGGATTGTTTAATATTATGAAACATTAGTATAATACATCCCACAAAGTAGTAAAATATCAACACCCACAAAATCCATAGTTACCCAAGTAGAAGTTGACGATCACATTTAGCACACATACTAGATGTAAACCTCTTAAAAGTGTAAAAATGTTTTTTGACATGACAAAGAATGTCTATTGCAAGTTAATAATCATATTAAGTATTAGCAGGCTAGTGGGTGAGTAGATTCAGTGAGCCAACTAGTGCTATTTAACAGTAATGTGGAAGCCCTAGACAGTTAGACATGAAATATAAAAGCAATGTATACATATTATATAGGACAAATATAAATTTTATCATTGTGGTGGTGTGAATGAAATGTCCTTCAGAGGCTCATAGGTTTGGAGCACTTTGTCCCCAGCTGATGGCAGTTTGGGAAAGTTGTGGAGTCTTCGAGAAGTAGAGATTTGCTAAAGGAGGTGTGTCTCAGGGGAGCTGGCTTCAGGGTAATAATATATACCAGCTTTAATCTGAGTATTCAGACTACTTCCTCCCTGCTGCTGTGGAGATGTGACCTAGGCTCCTAATATAATTTACTAATAAGATGAATCTGCTGTTCAAACAAGTGAGTCAAAATCAATCCCACCCTTCCATAAGCTCTTCTGTTCAGGTGTTTTGTCCCAGCCATGCTAAGGTAACTGCAATTAGAATTAATTTAAAGATAAATTGATTTTGTTAGGATCTCTAAAAGTATCTCCTGAAAACATACTAGAGTTGTGTGATGGTTAGGTTCTGTTGTCAACTTGACCTTTTTAGTAATCTTGGGTGGGGTCTCTAAGGATGTTCACAGGAAGGCAGCCCTCAGTAGGGGGCAGGAGGTAAGGAAGCTCAGGAGAGCTAGAAATGAACATCCCTTCCTGGAACGGCAGTGCAGGAAGGAAATTCCAGAGACTCAGAAAGCCAACAAGTCTGGGGAGGGATTGTAAAACCCCATCCTAAAGCTATATTAAGGGGGAGAAAATCTTTCCACCTTCTGCCTGTTTAATGTTTGCTTAGGTGTGGCGTTGGTGATGGCCTCTCTCTCTCTCTCTCTCTCTCTCTCTCTCTCTCTCTCTCTCTCTCTCTCTCTCTCTCTGCTTGGACTGTGAAATGGGGCTAGCCTCTTTCACCATTATGAATCTTTAGCTTCAATAAGTCTTTTCCTCCCATAACTGTGGCTGGTTTGGAGATTCAACCCAGTAGCATGTGGCTGACAAGGACAGATTGACAGAAAGATTCAGTAGCATAAACATATCACTGAGATGAGAGATGCTTTCATAAATCATTTTAGGATTAAACATTTCATTCCTGGAAGTACTGCAAAAACCCTAAAGTTTCTAGAAAAAAAATCCGAATGAACAACATTCTAAGTATAATTTATATAGACAATTTTGCCTTAAAAAAGTTCTTATACAATGAGGCTCACCAATTTTTTTGAATTGTAAACACAGTCACATTAAACAATGGCATAATTTTTAGTCTCAAAATAAAGTAAATTCAATTCTATAATTAAAGAATTAAAGTGTGATTTTATTAATGCTTCGATACTCCTAGAAAAAAAATGAAAAGAACTAAACAATTTAAACACATTTTATGAGTATGTATAAAAATGAATATACTAGGAACTCTACTAATAAGATGCAAATCTATGGTAAATGAGGAATGAAAAACCAAACTACACAAACAAAAATTTAAGAGGAAAAGTTGGTCAATAAAACTTAAAAAAATGGTATATTTATTTGGGGAAAATAGCTGTTGCATGCTGTACATCAGAGTAAATTCAAAGAGGATTAAAACACAGTGATTAAATGTAACAGTGAGGGGCTGAGGAGATGGCTCAGGGACTTACAGTGTTTGTCATGCAGCCTTGAGGACCTTAGAGGGCCTGATTTGCCCTGGGTTCAAGGCCCAGTAGAGTGGAGACAAAAAAGAAGTACTGGTGTTCACTGGCTGGTCAGCAGGTCTCACAGAAAAACAGCAGCTCAAGGTTTAGTGACAGATTCTTTGTCAAGAAAACAAGAAATAAGCAATAGAGGAAGAAGTGACCTATCAATTCTATTCTTGCCTCTGCAGGATGTGCACACTGCACACACACATGCATGCACCACACACTAACACTGACACTCAGCCACACACGTGTTATGTACACACATGCACACATGCAAAAAAAAGACAAAAAACAGTAAAAATGCTGTTAATAGGACAAACACTAGAATACATTTAAAGACTGACAAAACACTATTTGTTAATTACATTTTTTTGCAAATTAAAATAATTGAAGAAAATGGGTTTATGTACAGACTTACCTCCTCAGATTCATCACAACTAATGCTAATATATAAAAAAATTATACTAAGTTTGTTTCAAATACTATGTGTGGGACCTATGCTTATATAGTGTTTACACAAAAAATTAATGAAAAAATTCACATCTAGGGTTGGAGAGATGGCTTAGCAGTTAAGGCATTTGCCTGCAAAGCAGAAGGACCTGAGTTTGATTCCCTAACACCCACATAAAGCCAGATACACAAGGTGGCACATGTGTTTGGAGTTTGTTTTCAGTAGCTCAAGGCCCTAGTGTGCCCATTCTCTCTCTCTCTCTCTCTCTCTCTCTCTCTCTCTCTCTCTCTCTCTCTCTTCACTCCCTCTCAAAAATAAATGAAATAATTTTTTTTAAATCACATCTAAAAATACCCATTAGGCATATAAAGGAATACTGTAAAAGAGAAGTCATTTACCTTATGGAATAAGCCTACACTGCTTAAAATGAGACTATTCACATTGATAAGAATGTTGATAATGGAAATTATTTTCTATTAATGCATTCCTAAAAAAAATCCTGCCAAGTGGTTACCTTTCTGTCCAGTATTTTTTGAGTATCTGAAGAAAAAGGTGTTTAATATGACAATGTACTCATTTTCCTCATACTTATATTCTCCAGGAAGAAGCAGACATAAAAGTTAAAAATATGTATAATTTTTAAATTGATGCATCAAAACCATACACACCCATACAAAACCATTTGGTGTACCATGTGATGTTGCAAAGCATGTGTGCATTGATGAATTTTAAATCAGGAAAGTGTATCTATTTCCTCAAAAATGTATTATATCTTTGTGGGAAATAGATACCAAAGATAACAGAATTTTTTTCATGGCATACTACTGTACAGTAGGGTGATTATATGCAATAACTATATACTGTGTATTGCTAATATGACAGAATTTTGTATGTTTCACCATAACTAGTAAAATGATTTGTGAATGGACTTGACTGGGGGCCATGGAGAGATCAAGGTGAGTGTTGAGGTCAGCTTCTTAGTTGCTGCACAGAAAGAACCCAAGCAAAAGCAGCTTGTGGAGGAATGGGTTTATTTGGCTTAGGGACTCAAGGGGAGACTCCATCCTGGCAGGGAAAACGATGGCATGAGCAGAGGGGTAGACATCACCTCCACAGCACTGTAAACAGCAGCAGGAAGGTGTGCCAAACACTGGCAAGGGGAAGCTGGCTTATAACCCCCAAAAGCCCACCCCCAACAACACAGCTCTAATGAGGTTCTAATTCCTGAACTGCCATCAGCTGAGGATCGATCTATCAGAACACATTCATTTGTTTGTGGGGGACACCCGGATCAAACCATGACAGTGAGTCTCCTTAAGGAGATGACTTTGGGCTATATCTTCCTACAGGGGACAGTTAGAATAGGGCCTTGGGGTGGGATGGAGGATTTGGCTGGGGGGGGGGAGCCTTCACCAGGCCTATATGCTTGGGAGAAAGTGAGTCGGAGAGCTACAAAAGGAAGTTGGCATGAAAAGGCAAGAGCCAAATCCCACAGGCTGGCTCAGATAATCCAGTCTCATTCCAATGTTGGATATTGTACAAATGGTAAAAACTCTTCTGGAAGGAAAAAAAATTGGCAAGGCTTATGAAAAATCCATAAAATATCTTATATTTAACTCAGTAATTCCTTTTATGGGAATATATTCCAGGAAAATCATCCTTCCCCCATATCCCACAGTGATCGTTTCAAACATCTCCAGTTGCCGACAATGTCTGATCTTCTTTCTCTACCCCATCACACCCCTTCCTCACGAAGGGTGAGCCAACTCAAACTCGGGGAAGAAGAAAGAGAGGGGAAGACAGGGGAGGGGAGGGGAAGGGAGGTGAATATAGGGGAAAGACTAGAAGAGAGAAGAGAAGAGGGAAGGGAGGGGAGGGGTAAGAGGAGAAGAGAGGAGATTACCTACACTCTCCCTTAGACAATTGAACTTACAAACAAGTAATTTGTCACTGGTTGTCACAATCCAAGCAAAAGTCATCTGGCTTTTGTCCATCCTAACAGATTTGCCTCAAAGCTAATTATCACCTTGAACAGACTGCAGGTAGATCCTCAGAGGTTCCCATCACCCCTGCCCTCGCCACCTTCTGGGTCTTGTTCCCAACAGTGCACTGTATCCCTCTCTGGAAAGTATGACTAATGTTCTCAATGTGGCTTCATTCAATTTATATCCGACCTTTACTTTTAACAGTCTGCAAGAGAGGCACTCAGAGCCACTAAGGATGGATAAAATGGGCTTCTATATGTTTTTATTATCTTTGCTGTAATGAACCCTTAAATTATTCTGCATGATTCTTAGTAGAGGTATTATAAGCCACCTTTGAAATGGCATACACATTACATGAGCCTGGTTTACTCTTATGTGTAAACCTTACAAAAGTGTAGGAGTTCTTTTTTTCATATTTATATTTCATATAAATAATTAGATACATTGCTTGAGCAAGTCTTCTGATGGTATCCCCTTTTCCCTCCTCCTTGTTCCAACCTTGCTGGGTTAATAGGAGACAGTAGACAAGTACAAAGGATGTCTTTAATCCCAGCACTATGAAGACATGCTGTATCTATACTTGACCTGAGATTTGACTCTAGTATTGCCATTAAGGGAAGGCGGTGCTTGTCACATGAAAGCAGGGAACAGATGAGAGACAACGGGGCAGACTTTGCTATTTCATCATTTATGTGAAGGATCTTGACAGATGGGTAGTATAGATCCCCAGGACTTTCTTTTGGAGAGGTTTTTATTCATATCTAACTGAGGACTGTATCCTCAGGGGTATGATATGCAAATGATCCCATTTTGTGAAACAGACAGCCAAAGGTGGGAGGGAGAAAGAGGAAGAGAGGAAAAACAAGAGTATTCATTCAGGCTAGAATGTCAGCTTCTACTCACTTCGGATACATCCAGCTTCTAACACTTGCACCCTGCCAAGCTGCAGGAGAAAGTACATACAGTAAAATTATACAGTCTTGCAAAAAAAAAGAGAGAGAGAGACTTGAATTCAGAGTATTAATAGCAGAAGGAATGTTCTGCTGGGAGTAATCTAAGTGTTATATTTACCTTTGGTTTGAGAATATTTGCAGTGAGGAATTTCAAATGCAAATATTTTAAAAGCATAGCATGATGGTAGAACACTGTAAGCACTTCTGTTTCCCTTCATTTTTTTTGCTTTTTATTAGAATCTTAATGAGACCATAATTATGATAGCAAAGGGGGAATACAGCTGTTAAAAACTTGGTGCTATTGTATATATTATTCCCAGCATTGAATTCAAACAAAATCCTGAAGCCATTCAAAAGAAGGGGAAAAAATGATGCTTTAGAATAGCACATCTTTCACACCTATATTCTTGTGAAACATGGAATTTTTAAGTTTTTGAAATTTGGCATCATCGTTCTGCTTATCTTTTCTTTCTGTTTTAATTGGTCCTTAATAATACTTGATGAGAGGACCTACTTATGGTTTTGTCCCTGCCAAACACATCCTTCCCCATGCCTATCAAATGGTATAATCAAAACTCTTTTTATCTCCCAGGCTGGAGAGAGGATTTTATGGTTAAAGGTGTTTGCTCACAAGCCTGTCCACCTGAGTTAGACCTTCCTCGGCACCCTTGTAAAGTCAAACCCAAGGTGATGCACATATCAGTCATCCCAACTCACCTTCAACGGTGAGAGGTGAAGCCAAGAGAATCCAGAAGATGACAAACAGCAAGAAAGACCCTGTCCCCAAGGAAGGTGAAAGGAGAGGAGAAACACCTTGAGAGTGTCCTCAGACCTCCACCCACATTCCACAGCACTAGAGTGCCTGTATTCATGGGTTATACACATATACACATACATACATACAAACATCAATACATAAAAATCCTGTATTCATGGGTTATACACATATACACATACATACATACGAACATCAATACATAAAAATCCCGTATTCATGGGTTATACACATATACACATGCATACATACAAACATCAATACATAAAAATCAATAACTAAACTATCTCCAATAGCCAGAGGTTTAATTCTTTTCTAGGCAGCGTCCCTGCTTGGATGGTCTGGTGTCTTGGTCTGCTGTGTGCATGCACAGGTAGTCTGTGTATGGTTTCTTAATTTGTATACTCCATTGAACGATCAAAGAGATCATTCTGCAAATAGCTAGCCAGTGTCATGAGCCAGAGATGAACACTTCGTTTCTATCCTCCAGTCTGAGAGTGAACATATTTCACTTATGTGCCTATACTGGCTTCAGTATTGTTACAAATACCAAGTGTGTTGCAAGAATAGATGCGTTACCAGCATATATCAATAAAAATATGTAGCACATATGTAATATATATACATAAATATATGTAAGATTTATATATCTTTATATATCAGCATTATATACAATACATACAACATTGCATATCCATATATATAACATATATATATATATATATATCAGCATTGCCTAACCATAGTTATGACCATTAATTGTTATCTGCATTATATACATATATATGAGTATTTCATATCCATCAATCTTAGCCTTACATAACCATAGTTAACAGCACCACATATTCATATATCAGCTTGCGATATGCCCCATATATCAGCAATACATATACAAAGTTATAAGCATCACATATCTATACAAATCAGCATTATATATCCATATATTCAGCATTACATAGTCATATATTAGCAATACATATAAATGCATATATATATATATATATATGTCAGCATTGCATATCCATATATATCAACACTACATATCCATAGATATCAGCATTATATATCCAAATAATTTAAGTTACACTTTCAAGATGTCTCATTACAACAGATGAGACACATTTCAATTGCAAACTTACATGGAGTGAACTAGATAGTTTCATCTGCACTGTGAGAAGAAACTGAAGTTGATGAGTTGCTCAAGTGTAGAAAATCTGCCCTTGCCCTCAGCAACCACAGCCCCAAATCACCAGCCACTGAAAGAGAGAAGCTGTATGTGGTAACCCATGTCTATTGTTCTAGCGTGTGGAGACTAAAGCAGGAAAGCTTGAGGGCAGTTTGGGCTACATTGAAAGACCACATCCCCAAACCCCATCAAAAGGAAGAAAAGAAGCAAAAGGGAATGGAATTGCATCTTTGAATTTTCAGGGGAAATTATATTTATATAATTATTAATTATTAATATAAAGTATAAATTTATATAATATAAATATATATTATATTGCATAATGTAATATAATATAATTTATATTACATATAATGTATATTAGACACATACATATCCTCTAAGGTTTTTCGGAATGCCACAGGACTTGGGCATTCAGCCTCCTTAGAATTCTTAAAAGGCCTTATTCATCTGCTGAAGTTCAAAAACAATATCAGATCTTAGCTGCCATAGTTATATATCAGCCTAAGTTGTAGGAAGTTTTGTAAAAAAGCAACAAAGTAGCAAAGCGACTTGAGTATTTTTTTAAAATATATTGTATTGTATTCATTATTATTTATTTAATTATGTTTGTGTGAACATTCACACACATAATTAAATAAATAATAATAGACACAGTACCATAATTAATTAAATAAATTATGCGAATTCCTGTAAGATCACTTGCAATCCCAGTGCTGCTGGAGAGGCAAAAACAGGGAATCCTGAGGTCACCGACTAGATATTCTAAATGAAACGATGAAGTCTGGGCTCAACAAAAGCCCCTGCCTCAGAGAAGAAAGAGAAGGGCAAACAAATAAAATATTTGACAATGAACTCTGGCCTTCACAAGCACAAAAATACATCTAGATGGCCACCCACACACGTGAACCCACATTCACACCCATGCATACCACACACACATTGAATTGCCCCCCAGTATCACCAGCTCAGTGAGAACAGTGGGTGTGTGGGGTGAAAACACTCCCCCCCACTCTTACCTGACAACTAGATCTCAGACTGTGTAGCAGGTTAAGTACAGATAACTCATTTCACTATCCTTAAGTGTAACTAACTGCTTATAATATAATGTGATGCCTACAAAAACCAAATCCCAACCATGCCTCCCGAGTGCATACTCCTATTAAAAGACTATTTTCCACAAATGTGTTTATGAAGACAGAGTCACATTCAGCCCATTTCTCTGCCTTAAAAACAGCATCCCTCAGATACTGTCCTTGAATGTAACAAACCAGACTGGCTCCCAACTCACAGAACAGTCACAAAGTTGAACTAATCAATGTTTTACTGCCATAATTAAACCGTGCACTTAGAAATGAAATGTAACACTTAACGTCGGGTCCCAATTTCTCAAAGCTGCAGTAATATGTATAAATGATCATATACATATAAATGGCGCATTCTTTGACTGTTTATTAGGGCTCCAAGCATGAAAGCAGGGCAGTTAAGTTCTTAATTATCAGAGACCTCGAAGACCATGGTTACCTGACCTTCTCAGCATTGTCTCAGCCACATCTAAGGCCTCTTTAATGGATGACCTTCTAGTCTCTGGCACTTCCCTGAAATGCTACCTTAAGTGACTTGCCCACTTAAGAGAAATCAAAGCAACTGTGACTTTCATGAATTCATGGGATAGTTGGAGCAAAATGGTTTATCTCAGCCTGGGGACAGTAACCAGGAGCATCTATGTCTTCCATGAATTTCCACAGTCCACACGATGACAATTTCTCTCTCCCAAGTCCAACCTGAGTTATTTCTACCAGACCACCACCAGAGTCTGTTATTAGCCAATATAAGACTGCAATATTTCAATGGAATTTTTGTAGGGATGCAAAAACACACACACATACTTATATAATAGAGGTGGGAATTAGCTTACATTGCCATCGTAGGAGCTCTAAAGCAATACAATATTTTAGAAATATTCATTAGCCCAAAAGGAAACTTTAAAACAGTAAAACTGAGCTAAGTATCCCAGCTGGCAACGTAAGCAAGTTCATATCCATTTGAGCTTTGAGATTTCACAGGCTCAGCCCCTTTTGGAGGCTGGGGTTGCTTTGAAATTTGGCAGAATGCTGTTTCCTGTGCAGAAAGACCAAGAAAATGGTTTTTGGGAACTACTCTTAAGGCTATAACTGTATCGAATAGCTTCTTATAAAACATTTTGATGAGCTCATTTGAAATTCATCAACAATGCATATATGAAATTTACTTCATAAAAATAGTCTTTTCATAGAACTATATAGTAGGAAAGAATGGTGGGGATTATCTCTATCTGTCTGCTGCTCTTATTTTTTTATAAACAGAGTTACTGCTTAGGGAAAATGAAGTTAGCTGTCTGAGTGAGGCTAACCTGTTAATATGCGCTATAAAGCGTTAGTTGGGTAGAAAATAGCACTGCTTCTGTGTAGTGTGGGTCCAGTCATAGATCACATATGTCACCACTTTATGGAAATTTGCTGTTGAGGACAATGGTGGAGGTAACGGAGGTATAATACCACCAGTTATATTATATATGGGCTGGTCATCCCTAATCTGAAAATGTGCCAAAGTCTGAAACTTTCTGAGAGTAGAAATGAGGCCACAAGCTGGAAGCCTCAGACCGTGGAATTATGTCGTGGAAAAAATGCTAAATATATTGTATAATATTATCTTCCATCTAGATATATAGGTATTTATGAAATGTAAATGACTCAGCTTCCATCTCCATGCTATTTTATATGTATGTGCAAATATTCTAAAACACAAAAAAACCTGAAATATTCTTGAGTCTCACTATTTTGGATAAGATATAGCGAGATAACCTATACTACTATGAAATGTGAGCCCAGACACATACATCTACTGTTGAGCACGCCTATAATTCACTTTTGGAATGCAGCTATCGTTAGAATTGCCTGTGAATTTACCATTTGTATCTCTGTGAAAACCTTCAGTTCTATAGCAAATCTTTGATAGGTTGAGCTAGGACTGTAGTAAAAGGCTCACTCTTAGGTGAAGATGATGGCTCAACAGTTAAAGGCACATGTGTTTAAAGCCCGATGGCCCAGGTTCAATTCCCCAGTACCCACGTGAAGCCAGATGCACAAAGTGGCACATGCATCTGGTGTTCATTTGCAGTTGCAAGGAGCCCTAGTGTGACATTCTCTCCCTCTCTCTCTTTCTCTTTCTCTCTTCTTGAAAATAAATAGAATTTAAAAAAATAAGCTTATTGCTATGAATTAAAATAGCAATGTTTACTCAAAATGGAACAAGACAAGCAGATGCATTGCTTGGGGAAAATAAAAAATCAAATGAAGGATCAGGGACATGGTTCAGTTAGTACAACGCTTGTGGTACAAGCATGAGGACATGAGTTCCTATCTCCAGCACCACGGAAAGGCCAGATGTGTTGGTGAGTGACTATAGTCTCAGGACTTGAGATATGGAGACACCCAAGGCAAGCAGGCTACCTAGATTAATACAATCATTGAGCCCTAGCTTAAGTGAGAGATTGTGCCTCCAAAATTAAGATGAAGAGTGATGGAGGAGACACCTGAAATTGACCTTCAGACTTCATATGCATGTGCACAACCCCCCCATACACACACACATCACACCTTCATGGACATGAAATAGCACACTCACACAAGCACATGACACACATTCTTTAAAAAAAAAATAAACTTAAAGAGCTGAAGCAACTGTTCCATCCACACAGATGAATCCCGAAAGATGCACAAAGGACAGAATGGTTCCAAGGATGTCTTTTGCCAGAGACCTGAGACATTTTGCATTTGTGTGGAAAAATGCAAATGAAACCAAAGGCCTCTCAGAGATTGCCTTCTTGGTCATTCAGATAGATTCATGGGCATAATGTGATTAATGGGAAATTTAAGCTCACTTTGAGCAAGCAAACATGCAGGGCAATAATCTCTGGTGCATTGAAAAAAAAGCAATCTATTTAATGAAAAGAATATGTCATTGGGGAGAAACGGACAAGGTTTTTAAAGCTCAGACCTTTCATCTGCTGCTGGAGCATCTGGAACAAGCCACTGAAATCTAAGAACCAGCCTCCTCATATGCAATGCCAAGACAATACTATTTCTCCAGGCATTGTGTCTGGTGTAAGGTAGACATTTGAGAGACTGTGGCTCTAAGTTGGGGTGGGTGGGTGGGTAATGTTGCTGGAATCTTACAGTTATGAATGAAGCTCCCTGTTTCCAGATGATAGCCGGATTGCCCTCTACAATTGTCTAGGGATGAGGCGTCCACTCACCGACTTCACTCAGGGTCGATGTCCATCTGTGACACATTTATTGTAGAAAATACTGAAAACACTTTCCCTATCAGAGAATACTTAAATAGTAGATCACAAAATCTGGGGGGGGGAGGTGTTAGGTGGATAAGAGTCAAGAGATTTCTTTCACTTATTTCTTTTCTCCTACCCAGAATGTCTAATTTTCTTCATACACCAAATGGACTTACTGTAGAAAGAACAAAGACCCTATAGGAGTCTTACCCATGAACTTGATGGTTCCAGATTTTATCCCCAGGAGATTTATTTATAAATTAGCACAGACTCTACTATTGAGTGTTATACTCATTAAGTCCTTCTAGCACATTCAATGGTCTCAGCCAAGCTATTGCCACTGGGAACTTGAAATTCAAAGGTAGCAAGAGAAACATCATGAGAGCCGTGCTCCATAGTAAGTATGCAGCTTTCAGAACAGAATTATATATATATATATATATATATATATATATATATATATATATATATATACATTTATATGTATATATATATATATATATATATATATATAAAGAATTATTCAGGATGTTTATGCCCACTTTCCAATGGCTTCCCCAGAAACTATCAAGAGGAATACGTACAATTTCACGGTGGTTTGGCAGGCATTAGTGTTAGGAATGTGACTAAAGACACAGCCTTACTGACTCTAAAAACAACATAAAAAAAATCAGTAAAAAAAAACCATTAAATATCCTTCTACACCTTTATTTTGTAGCACTGTAAATTGTTAGTCCTAAAAAAAAAAAAACAATTTTTTTTGTCCATAATGAGTTACAACATTTAGTGGGCAAACAATGAGTTGTTATCCCCAATTCCCCACTGCCCTCCCCTCCCCCCTCCACTGGATAACCTCCTCCATGGGTCGTCTGGATCAGTCCTTGTGACAGGGGACCATGGATAGCCTAGTATTCAGCCAGGTTCTCCTGGCCATGCCTCTGGATAGTCTCCTCCACCAGGGATCTCACAATCTTTCCGCCCCCTCTTCTGCTCAGTTCCCTGAGTCGTGGTGGATGAGTATTAAGGCTGCTTTAAGGTTGTGAGCTTAGGGGTCTTTGTGTCAAAATCGTTGGTTTCTGTCTCACTGGCTTATCCTGTGTTGATTGAATGGCTGTGGCTGTGGGTCCCTTGTTCATCCCGACATTCTCTGTGGGGTTCAATTTGATAAAGGATGAAATAGGAAGTGTTTCTATTTCACTCAACAAATCCCTGGGTGACCAATACAATCTTCTGAATGAATTTGGGGTATCCTCAAATACCTCGAAACGAATCCTAGAACAACCAAATGTGGGTACAGTTTCAATGGCACATACAATAAATAGTTGAAGCCAGAAGTGTTTGGGATTTTGAACATGTTTCGTGAATTGTGTATGAACATGAGATGAGATGTCTTGGGGGGAATAGGACACACGTATCAACAGGAATTCCTTTATGGTTAATAAATAATCTTACACACATATCCTAAAGGTAAATTTCAATAATATATATGCATGTTGGGTTTTTGTTTTATTTGTTTTTGTGGTGCTGGGGGGTGAAACCCAGGGCCTCATGTATCCTAGGCAAGCACATTGCCACTGAGTTATATCTCCAGCTCTTAGAAATATTTTTAAAATAATTTTGTACATGACACGGTGTCTGGTGTAGGATTTTTCCACTTATGAAAGAATATCTATACTTAAAAAAATTGATATTTTGTGACATTTCAGGTTTGGGGTTTTGAATCAAAGATGCTCAACCTACTGTGTGATTTAATGTCAAATATCACTATTAAGTACTTTTTGATTATTATCTTCATTTCCCCCCTCCCTCCAAAATCTATCATCACACAGGAAAAGTACTATATGGGTGTCCTCAGTGATCACTGGAAGCAGTGACAGGGCTTGTTTACATATCCTGAGGCTTTCATATATCATATTGGTGAGGTTGCCTAACCTCAGCATGTTAGGAGTCACCTATTGAAAACCCAGAATAGGTCATTAAGACAGGCACCAATGATATCCAACACAACCTAAAGCAGAATTCCAGAGACACTTAGATCTCAACAATAAAGCAGACTTAATAACTCACCCACCATGACTCAGGGACCTGAGCAGAAGAGGAGGTGGAACGATTGTAAGAGCCGTTTTGGGGGAGAATATCCAGAGACATTGCCTCCCTCAGCAACAACACACAAAGTGTGTGTGTGGGGGGGGAACTGGCTACCTTTTATGCTAATCATAACCCCCTATCCCATTGACTGATCCAGTATGCCAAATGAGAAGGGCCCCCAATGAGTTGGGGACCGAGAAAAGGGAAATGGGGGTACCTTCATAAGATTTTCTTATAACATTGTGTCTAATTATGGATAATGAAGTTATCAACAATAAAAAAATAAGAATATCTCTTTCTAAAAAATATATTTGTAATTATATTTTATTCAAATAAATAACTGCTCTTAGGAAATACACAATTACAAATTTAAAGACAAGGGGGCAATATTTCCATCACAGATTCTGAAATGATTCAAAATTTAGAAATTAGAGAAATAATATCATGGAAAGTATATGTAGTAAAATTCTAATCATTGGTGTATTTGAGCATGTGATATTTTTAATTAGTATCTTGGTTAATGTACAAAGGAAGAGGTTTCATTGTATTTTCTTTTTTAAAAAATAGTTTATTTCTTTGAGAGAGCATGAATGTGCCAGGGCCTCTTACAGATGTCAACCAACTCCAGACCCATGTGGTACTTTGCACATCTGGTTTTCCGTGGGCGCTGGAAAAGCAACTCAGGCCAGCAGGCTTTGTGAACCACTGCTGTTAACCACTGAGCCATCTCTCCAGCCCCTCACTGGGACATTTCCATACATGCATCTCATTATATTCTTATCTTATTTGCTCCCTCCCTGATTGGTTTTTTAAAACTTACTGGGTTTAAGTTACCTCAAATTGAAAATTAAATTTTGGCATCCTATTTAAGGTAAGCAAGACAAAAATGAGAAAAAGAATACGCTGGACTAATCTTATATATTTTTACCCTTTGACTTTATATTAAGCATGCTATTTTCGTATAAAAATTCCTTAGGGGGTTAGTGGAACTGGGAAGGGAATAAACCAAATTTACGTCTGGTATATATGATCAAATACATTATAAACATCTATGAAATTGTCAAAGGAAAAGAAAAAATACAAATATAGCCTAAGTAGGAAAAAAAATCCCTTAGGAATCATGTGTAGCCTGTCTCATTTCTTTCTTTTCCTTTCCCTTACTTTCACTTTATTTTCCCTTCTTTACATCAAAATAAAGTCGCCTTGTCTAAGACAAACATGTTTTCACTTCCTGTCCAGACTCTAGGGCTCTAATCTCTATTTCTGAGAAGCATATGAAATCTGGCTGCTTGAATCACCCTTCTGCAGAACTTACTTTAGCATATTTACTGGTCAAATAATGAGTGAGCTCTTAATTTCATTTAATTGAAACAGAAGACAGAAAGCCCACTTCAGATTTCAGACCTAATAAAGTCTACTCTGAAAAGCAAAGGAGTTTGAACTGGGAAAGGCACACATGAGCCTGTAAAACACACACACACACACACACACACACACACACACACACACACACACACAGACCCTTTCCCCAGCTAGATGCAGACAGTGTCACTTTTGTTAGTACTGATATCATATTATGTAGTTTATGGTTCTCCGTCACATAGCAACATCTAAAATGACATAATAAAAAAAGAATTATCTGCGATTAGAAGTGAACTGTTAAGATGGCTCTGGTCGGTGCCAAAAAATCAAGGGAGTTTATTATTTCAGTAGCTGCAATGAAAACCCTTCTGGGTGCCTAGGAAGTCTGCCCCTTGAGTTCGCCCCCCCCCCCCCCCCATCCTCCTCACTGACATGGTAATGGGCTTTGTTAAATTCAAAGACAGTTACGTCAGCAATTTGGGGCCTCTTGTGGTTTTTTCCAGGCCTATAAAGCACACAAATTATACCCAAATATTGGCCAAAAAATTAGTAAGCTATAGAGTTTGTGTTATTTTAGCCAACCTTTACTGGAGTAAAAAGAAAATACAGGGATCCTAAGCTCAGTGGTCTCCTCACTATTTTATTACATATTTTTTTTAAACTGGTGAGCTGATTCTGATATAGTTAAAATGCTTTGTTTAGTTTTCTTCATTAAACATGTACAATATAAAATGCATATTGTTATGTACCACCACAATTTCTTGACACCCAAGGAAGTTTCTAGTACATTTGCAGAACTTTAGCATTGTTGATCAGAACAAAACGATTCAATATAAAGCTACCATTATTTAGAACTTTCCGTGGCTATATTTTGTTACAACTTCCATGTAGATATCATGACACATGATATCATGAACACACATGGAGTGTGGTTCATCTGTGGTTGATATAACTTTTAACTATTAAGAAACACTGAAGGAGGATTGAGGGATGGCAAGCCCTCTGGTCTGAGTTGGAGACTCCAGACACTCACTTTAATTAAGCCAGAAGCAAAATGGGAGACGGTACCTGTAATCCCAACACACCTACACAGAGCCGGGAGAATCCAGAAATTCATGGTCACACATGCAGTGGACAAAAAAAAGTGGGATCCTATCTCAAGCAAGGTGGAGAAGACAAGCACCCCAAGAAATAGTTCCCAGAGCTCCATATGAGCTTGGCATGCACACCCATACACAACATTCACATACATACATGCACACATAATAAAAATCACAGCAGGGAATGACAGTCTTAATAGCTCTCAGCCTGCTCCATTGACTTCACGAGAAAAATACACTAGGGATAAAGGAACTCCCTCACTTGGATTCCAGAAGAGATGTATTTTGAATGACTCTGGCTAATTCCTGAGCCTTATTTTCTTTGAGGGAGTGATATAAAGGACAACACTTCTACTAACTCAGTAGTGTTTGAACAAATAAAAATCTGAGGACATAAACCCAAAACATAAGCTATAAAGCTCTGTCCCAAGAGAATGGTCTCTTGGCGGTCCTCAGGTAGGAGACTGTGATCCAGGATTCATTCCAACAAGATCTATGGCTAATGGTTCTTATCATTCATCTTTATGTGCCGTGAGCTGCAGGTGTCAGCATCCAAGGTTTTGCCATATTATTCGTCCAGTAGGCAGGTAATTATAGCTAGCAATTGGGGAACAACATTGTTAATAAAACTATGTTTATTTTAGACTCATATTTTAATGTGACATTTTCTAAGAGACCTTCATGCGTTTTGCAAACTGTTGATGTCTACTGTTCATTATTAAGTTCCCACAAATCTCAGAAAGGGATTCCAGAGGTCAATTCCCAAGAGGGAAGGGTGGGGGGTTTGTTGAATCAAGTTACTTACTTAGTTAATCAGAAGCTAAAACCCAGGAGAAATGCAAATCACCTTGTTTCCAGAGAAGGAACAGTAGTAATCTTTGGCTGCCTTTCACACCCTAGAGATAAACAAAAGATCTGACTCTCTTCCTCCGGACTTCTGCTGGTATGTGATCCTTCTGGGTTTCAGTTTTCAAGTTTAGAGAAATAATCTTCAGGGTGAAGCCAGGTCAAAGTTGCAACCTGGGGTTTAACTGCTGATCAAGCAAACAGGGTGTCCAAATATTTCCCCAAAGCAATAAACTACCAGTTAATAGTATCATTCCCACCCAGACTGCCCTCCTGGACCAACGGGAAATGAGCTTTCATGAGCCCTGAGTATCCATTTTAAACACCATAAAACTGATCACATCACGTTTTCTCCATCCAGGGAAGGAAACGCTCATTGAAGTTACTCTCTTCCCAACTGCCTTGTGAATTCGCTTTCACTCAATTACCACAATCTCTTTCACTCTGTTACCACAATGGTCTGTGCGGATCATTGATTTTTAAAAGACAGTGGGGGGCACTATGGAATGACCCTATGCCTGAATTTAGGAGAACCTGTTTTCATTCCAATTTCTGCCTCTGTATGATACTATACATCATTTCAAAATAATGGCTCCCATTCTAAGAGGTTTAGTTTAAATTCTAAGCGACATTGATGTAACTTCCCCACTTGCAAAAGGTCCCCCCTGCTACAAGAACTGATCCAGACAACCCATGGAGGAGGATATCCAGCTGATTGGGGATGGGGGGGGCATTGGGGAATTGGGGATAACAACTCATTGCTTGCCCACTAAATAATGTAACTCATTATGGACAATAAATATATATTAAAAATTAATTTTAAAAAACCCTCTGTTCCAGCTTATGTAAAGTATTATCATCACTGCCAAGTGTGGTGTGGTGGCACACACCTCATACACAAGAGGCTGAAGCCAAGAGGATCGGGAGTTCAAGGTCAGCCTAGACTATACAATGAGATCCTCCAGTAAAAGACATAGTGGCAAAAATAAAAATAAAAATAAAATAAAAGTAAAAACACCCACAAAATAAATCATGGTCAGTATTAGCCAGAGGGATAGAAAACCAATGCTAAAATCCAGTTTGAGGAATGGATAATATCCTAAAGGGTATGTATCTTGAAACATTTAAGAAATGTTAAATGTTCAGAGGTTAGCACTCACCCATGATGCTTTGCTACTGGTTGATCAAACCACTCACTTAATTGAGCTTTATGGGCTACTTCATCTAAAGTTACATAGCATTCATGTTGGATTATAAACTTAGTGTTTTCAGCTCGCACTGCTGTTCTGTTCCACCACGTCTGGTAAAATTGCATAAAGTTTATGCTTCTTTTATGATAACC
>PVHP010026482.1:0-24606 GCA_004024765.1 Zapus hudsonius | reverse complement strand
GTAGGGCTCCTCGAAGGCGTGGTCCTTGAAGATCTCCAGCGTGAAGGGGAAGACGCCCTGGCTGCGGCCCGCGATCTCCAGCGGCGCGTTGCGCAGGTTGGGCACGTACCCTTCGGAGATGGTGTACAGGCGCGGGAATTCGCAGGTCACCGGGATCAGCAGTTTGCTGGTGCGAATGATGATGTCCCCGCTGCTCCCCGAGGTCTGCTTGGGGAGGCCAGTCACCAGGTTGCTGGCCACGATTTTGTCGTTGATGACCTGTTGCCAGCCCAGGGCGAGGAGAGATTCAGCCCTTGTTTCTAGCTACCTACCCCCTTCTCAACGTTCTCCAAATATCTAACATCGCCCATTACAAATACTGCTGCCTAAGTCTTGGATCTCTCTCTCTCTTTTTAGTATTTTATTTATTTATTTATTTATTTATTTATTTATTGAGAGAGAGAGAGAGAGAGAGAGGGAGAGAGAGGGAGAGAGAGAGAGAATGGGCCCACCAGGGCCTCCAGCCACTGCAAACGAACTCCAGACACATGCGCCACCTTGTGCATCTGGCTTATGTGGGTCCTGGGGAATTGAACCTGGGTCCTTAGTCACTGGAGGTAAGTGCCTTAACTGCTGAGCCATATCTCCAGCCCGGATTTCTCTCTTTTTAAAAGAAGTATTTTTATTTATTTATGAGGACAGAAAGAACGAAAAAGTATGGTCATGCCAGGACCTTGCCACTGTAAGTGAACCAGATGTATGCACCATTTGGAGCATCTGGCTGGCTTTATGTCAGTACTGGGGACTTGAACCCAGGCCACCAGGCTTTCAAGCAAGAATCCTTAACTCCCTAGCCATCTCTCCAGTCCTAGCTGCCTAAACCTTAGAGATTTTCTTTTCTCTCTGGTGTGGGTTGTTTTGTGTGACCCAGGCTGGCCTGAACTCCTGCCCATTCTTCTGCCTTAGCCTCCCTAGTAGCTGGGACCCCTGCACCGAAGCTTGCTTTTGTGTGCTTTTAAATGCCCTTCTCTTTATAAAGCAAGACATTCTGACTTCGTTTCGGTCAGCCCACACATTCCTATGTAGCATTACTCATGAAACCCAACAGTAGAAAAAAAAATCAGCACATTCCAAACTCTCACATTTTAGAATAGGGCAGCACACCACCTTGTTATTTTTTATTTCTTTCAAAAACTGAGGCAGGATAGGAAGACAGGGAAAATTATGGGGACATGAGACAGAACAGGAGCCCCTTACCAGCTGAGACTCAAAAATGCCAGCACTTAATGTTTGCTTAAGGCCTTTCTCCGTGCCCAGCTGTAACCCTGCAGTCTTTCAAGACTCTGTAGAGAAACCTTATTTACAGTGAGAGGCATGTGCTAACCCCTGTGCAGCCCTGATGGCCCCTAGTTGTACTTTACCAGTTTATAATCCCACCCTATAATCTCACTTACTAAAAAGAAACAAAACTCTTTGAGAGCCACTTAGATGGTATGTGTTATTAACACTAAGACACTTAATTAGGACTCTTCCTCCAGAAGCCCTCCATTTGGGTATGTCTTATTCTTTCCTTGAATGCCTCTCTTGCTTTCAACCCTTGTGCTTAAAATCCACATGAAAATATCTGGTTTTTATTGTTGTTGTTACACTGGCTGACCGGGGAGCCCCAGACTCTCTTGTCTGTCCCCCTTGTTGCTGGGGTTACAGGTATGTGCAACTACATCCAGCTTTTTATGGGGGTACTGGGGATTGAAATCAGATCCTCATGCTTGTACAGTGAACACTTTCACCCACTGAACTATCTCCCTAGCCCAAAAATAGCTTCAATAAAACCCCAACTCTAATTATACTGGCTAAATCCTGAAATTCCTTTCTACATCAAAGCCATCAATCCTAGATCTTCCTGAGTCAAAGTCCCTAAAGATTCAGGGAGCCCCTCAGGCATTTGGGGAGTTCAGTGTGTAACAGTGTCTCTGTCCACTATTACTGCTGACAGAAATTCCAGACACATCCACTTGAATAAGTACTCACATCAGTGCAGCCTGGCCTGTTGTCCGAGCACCGGGGAGTGGTTTTAGCTCATCAGGAGGCACTGGGTTATCCACACAGCTGACTACATTGGGACCCATCCCCCCATGTCTCATCCCATGTTTCATCAACCCTGTGATTTTCACCTAGTAGGATTCATAAACAAACACCCGCTTGGGTAAAGGATCACTAAGCCCTCTGCGTTCTGTCCATCCTGTACACTGTGGGATCATGGGTTTCTTCTCCACAGTCCCTGCCTTCTCCCATTTCTGTGGGACAAACCTGGACAGCTCCCTGCATCCAAGGCTGGTCTTTAATGGCATTCCCACCCCATCTACATTCAAGTACCATTGTCTGTTGTGGACATTCCTTGCACAGGCCTGTTCAGTCTGTCCCCCCCCCACCACACACACCTTAAAGGTTCTTTTTCTTCTGTTTTTGTGAGCCACCTTTATCCCATGCAAGTCCCACCGCCCTTTCCTTGGCTCCTAGAAGCCCTGCTGTCAGGCTTCCCAGTACTGATGTGTGCATTCTAACAGGCAAGAATCTTGTCCCAAATGCCCCTCTCCAGTACAGGGCTCTGTGCAGATTTGGAGTGAAAAAAAAAAAAAGTCTTTTACCTCAAGTTGGCTCAGTGCTTGAATTCACTCGCTGCCTCACAAATGAATCATTGGCCAGTTTCTTTAAGTAAAATAATTAGCTGATTAGGATAATATAGCCTGGTTCTTGGTGTCACTGGTGTAGATGCATGTGGGAAAATATCTGTGAATATAGGAAACTCAGGGAAAATCAGGAATGGCAGAATTATTAATTCTGTATCCCAGGCCAGGGCCACAGCAGATACTTAATAACACATTTGTTGAGTCTATGGCATGAGATGTTTTAAGCTCAGTTCTTCGCACTGTTTGTGTTTATGTGCGCTCAGCTCGTGTTGAACATGTATACTCTATCAAATGTGTGTTTGCAGATGTGCACAACCTGTGAGTTTGCTTGAAGAGGCTAGAGGACATTTGGTGTCCTCCATCACTCTTTCTCCTTATTTCCTTGAGACAGGGTCTCTCCATGAACCGGAGGTCACACTATCTTGGTGAGACTGGCTGACCAGTGAGCCCCAGGGTCCTCCTGTCTTCACTCCTCTGAATGCTGGGGCTCCAGATGCACATGGCTATGTCCAGCTCTTTACGTGGGTGCTGGGGATCGAACTCAGGTCCTCATACTTGCATGGAAAGTGCTCTTACCCTCAGAGCCATGTCCCCAGACCCCCTCAATTCTTCTCTGTGGAAATATTCCATCTATGACCCCAGCTACACTGCATACCTCTGTCAACTACCTCCCAAGTAAGTGGCTTGGGTCCTTCCCCAGTGTCCACAAGAGGAACCTACATCAACCACTGTACCGCAGCTCTTGAGGGAGAAGGCTATGTTGACGTGGGTGCCGTTGGACACTCCTCTGCAGGAGGTGTTGGTCAGGAAGAGCTCCAGGCCACCAACCAGCTCCCTGGGGACACTCACTTCGATGGTGCTCGACTTGCACAGCACAGGGACTGCATGAGAGGGAGGTGTGGTTAGAACAGGAACCTGGATTGGGAGAAAGGCTAAGAGGGCTCAGGGGGGAAATAATGTTCTCACACAATCTGTGCTTTTTAACAGTGGAGCTCAAAACGGGTGAATAAAATCAGGATTTTAAACTCCCAAGATCATGGTCCAGTAATGCTCCTTAGATAAAGTGTTTCTTGAAATAGGAAAAAGTATATTCAAGTTTCAGTTCAACAAACATTTGTCCAAAGTGGGGCTAGCATAACTCCGTGAAGTGAGACCTCTGAAGGATTAACTTTGAGTGCCAACACAATGTACAGGTGCTCCAGCAAAGGCACTGTTTCAATATAGGTCTAAACCACCTAACAGTACTGCTTTGTTTTTACTGTTAATTATTGCCCCATAAAACAGAGGTAATAAATGTACTGCCTTTGTGGAAGCCTTCCAAGTTGTTTTCATGCTGCTTGGTAAACCATAAACTCTGACTATAAATTCCACTTAATATAAAAATGATTTGCTTCTCCGTAGCATTTCGGTGGTTGTTTCCCCAGACTCTGTAAACACTCCCAAAGGAATACTTACGGGTACTGTCAGGGTCCAGTATGGAGGACACGTCATAGGAAGGGAAGATACAAAGAAACCAGAAATAGGTGCTCTTAAATATTTGCTGGATGATGGAATTAATATTCCAGAGATCAAGAATCAGATTTCCAGAAAACAGTTCTCAAAGAACTGTCGATGGGAGAAGAATCTTCTCCAAAGGGTCGACTTAGTTTCAACCCTGTGACACTGTTCGAGGTGAGATTTCTGTCAACGTCTCATATTCTGAATTGAGAGTTATTTGGACTACTAGCTACAGAAATTAGAGAACAGTCAAACACCAAAGGAAAGTTAGTTTTGTTGTTTTTTAACTTTTATTTATTTATTTGCGAGCATTGAGAGATAGAAGAGAGACAGAGAGAGAGAGAGAGAATGGGCACACCAGGGCCTCCAGCCACTGTAATGAACTTGAGATGCATGTGTCAGTCTGTTCATCTGGCTTTATGTGGGAATTGGGGACTCGAACTCCAGTCCTTAGGCTTTACAGGCAAGTACCTCAACTACTAAGCCATCTCTCCAGTCCTGTAACTTTTTTTTAGAGATCCCATTATTAGTTTTAAAAAGTATCTATTTTATGAGAGAGAGTAAGAGAGTGAGAAAGGGTGCACCAGGGCCCGATGCCACTGCCAATGAACTCCAGAATGCATGTGTCACTTCGTGTTTCTGGCTTTATGTGGTACTGGGGAATTGAACACAGGCTGTCCTGTAAGCAAGCACCTTTAACCGCTGAGCCATCTTTCTAGCTTTAGTTTTGTTTTCGAGATAGGGGCTCTATGTGGCTCAGGTTGGTCTTCTGAGAAGCCTGACACACTTGAGAGAGGGGAGTAAGAGAAATGGAATTTAGAAAGAAATCAGATGGTATTCTACCTTGACAAGTGTGGTTATCTTCCGACAGCACCAGGCCCCGGGGGCACTCACAACGGTAGCCCGTCTCAGCCCCAACGCAAGAATGGCTGCAGCCACCATTGTTACTGTGGCATCCTTCGATGTCTGCAGGGAAGGCAACAGAAAAGGGAGTCATCATCAGAGATCCTGCCTGGTTCATGGCAAATCCCCAGGGCCTGTGTGAAGCATGTAGGCAAGCCCATTCCAATGTTGATTACAATGTTTATTATGGCTGCAAAGAGTCATCTTCCTGAAGCTTGTCAGGGACTTTTTAGGATGTCCTTCGACTTGGCTTTCCCCAAAGTCATTTTTAACTGCTCCAATAGTTATATAGCACATTTGAAATTTTACCATGTATTATTGATGAAAAGTGACTGAGTATAAGCTCGGCTGGGCCAGTTGGGTGGGTACAGTTTGACTAGCTCGTCGCCCCTTCTCCTAGAATCTCTAGGGACCAGAGCACTGGGGAAGAAGGGACTTGGGCTAGTCAAATGAGGGCCGGGGGCTCAGCCATAGAGGACTGCTTACCTCGTTTGCACAGGGCCCTGAGTTCTATCCAGGTGCTCATGAATATTTGCTGGATGAAAGAATATTCCAGACACCAAGAACGAGATTTCCAGAAAACAGTTCTCCAAAGGACAGCATAGCATCATAGCATAATCATGATCATACTGACTGGACATGATCCTTTAGGTCAAGAGGTGTCAAACTCGAACCTGATACACAGTATGAATTTTTTTCCTAACCCAGGGTCTCATCATGCTAGGCAAACATTCTACAACTAAACTATATTCCAATCTTCAAAATGACCATGTTTCTTTTCTTTTTTGAAGCAGGGTCTCACTCTATCCCAAGCTGACCTAAAACTCACTCTGTAGTCCCAGGCTGGCCTCAAACTCACAGCAATCCTCCTGCCTTTGCCTCCCGAGTGCTGGGATTATATTTGTGTGCTACCACGCCTGTCTCCAAATGACCTTTCTCAAGTCATTCTAGTTCTCCAGGTTGTGATTTCAGTATTTGTAAAATGAAGCACTCACTCTAAATGATCACATGGGATTTTTCAGATCTAAAATAAAAAGCACAAAATAGACTCAAAATCTAAATTACCTTAAAGAATTTAAGTCTTGGGTAGATTTGAGAGGGAATAAGTGGGGGGGGGGCGGGGAGGGAATTATATGGTTTATTGTTTATAAACATGGAAGCTGTCAATAAAATGTTTAAAAAAAGGATTTAAGTCTCTTAGGATGATATTCCAAAGTGTTTAGAATGCACATGTCTAGCAGCAGGAATTGTGGGTCATCTCAATTATCTTCCTTTTACTCCTCAGTATTTTCCCCATTTTCATGATAAAACATTAAAAATACTTAAAAATTTAAAAGCCCTATTTATTCTTTTAATTTTTATTTATTTACATTTATTCTTTTAAAAAGACATAATTATTTAATAGCCCCACTAAAGAAACAAAATGTTTACACTATCAATAACAGTGAAGGGCCATAAATAGGAATGTTGCCCATAAAGAATAACTCATATGCATACAATTTTTATATTGTGCTAAAATATTTTTCAGCTGTGGTTATTAGGTTTTAAGATTATAGGAGAATTAACCATAGTAGTTCCAATACAGTGCTCATGAATAATTATAAATGTTTCTTATGGGACATTTCATTAATATTCAAGTATGCAAAAGTTATTATGTAAAATAATCAAGATTTAAGGAGGACTCAGGACATTACCCTTATTCAATAAAATTGAAAGTATATTTAGCTTTGCTTTAAGAGACAGCTGTTTAATATTATAATTAGTGTTTCCTTAGTTAATAATGCAAACTTTGCTGCATGGAACAAGTTAGGAGCAATCACCATGATTTTTCCTTTCAGAATGGTATTTTATTATTTTGCATGTAGAAAGAATAAAATGCTTATAAGTATCATAGCTCTATTAATCTACAAATTCAATTATCATATAGGACAAATTATATGTCCTCTATAAATAGTGACAGTGAAGTCCTTTTTTTTTTTTTTTTTTTTTTTTTGACAGTGAAGTCCTTTCTATCTCCCTATCACTCTCTAAAAATATGAGGAGGACTCAGATTTGTAAAAGGAGATGTGATGTCATTTTAGCTCTGTTAATTTATAAGGTTAATGTGTCTTAGAGAAGGAATATTATCTAAGTTCCATGTCATGATAGTGGATTATTGAAATATCATATAGTGTTCCATCAAGATGTAAAATTATTATGTCAGTTAAAAGGTTAAATAGGTAATAATAAAAATCTGGGCATGGTGGCACAGGGAATGCTGTAGGAGGAAGACGGTCATGACTTTGAGGGCAGTCAGCCTAGGCTACAGTGAGACCCTACCTCAAAAAACAATAATTTTAAATTATTTGATATGTATCAGCAATTCTTTTTTGCTACAAAGTCATTTAGAATGTATACAGCATCACTTTTAAAATAGATTATTGGGGCTGGAGAGATGGCTCAGCAGTTAAGACATTTGCCTGCAAAGCAGAAGGATCTTACTTTGATTCCCCAGTACCCGTGTCAAGCTAGATGCACAAGGTGACACATGTGTCTGGAGTTCATTTGCAGTGGTTGGAGGCCCTGGTGTGCCTATTCTCTCTCTCTCTCTCTCTCTCTCTCTCTCTCTCTCTCTCCCTCTCTCTCTCAAATAAATAAATAAATAAATAAATAAATAAATAAATAAATAAATAAATATAAACTTTTTTTTTTGGTTTTTTGAGGTAGGGTCTCACTCTAGCCCAGGCTGACCTGGAATTCACTATGTAGTCTCAGGGTGACCTTGAACTCAAGGCAATCCTCCTACCTCTGCCTCCCAAGTGCTGGGATTAAAGGCGTGCACCACCACGCCCGGTTTAAAATAAACTATTTTTTAAAAGTAGATCACTTGGTCAGTGGCTTTGGAATGCACAGGCAGCCGCCTGCTGGGTGTGGCTGGTAGGCTGCTCCTTGAGGGAGGACAGGGCTTGTTCATGGCTGTATACTGAGCACCAGGAGGTCTTCAAGGTCAAACTAATTTCATACTTCCAATATGCCTGCATGATCGTCAGTGATGACACGTAACACTAATAATAAATGGTGCTCTATGTTACAGTTCTGGATTTTCTCAGGGTTTGATGAACATTTGTTTACATGAATTTTGTGATTTCTATTTATGAAGCCAATTGTTCAAGTCTTTATTTTTATACCATTTATAGTAAAAATTTCTGTGCAAGACTGACTTTGAAAATTCATCATAGAAACTCTTAAGTATGAAAGATGTCTTTCATTTGCTTTAGAGAGAGTCTCGCTAGCACAGTGTGGTGCTGAGGTCACCCATCTTGTGGAGTCATTTTGAAACCAATCATTTCCAGTGTTGAGTCATTGTTGTTTCCAAAGCTATTGAGAACTTTAAATGTTCCATCAAACAAAGCTGAATGTATAACTCAGTTGATAGAGTGCTTTCCCTGGATTTCCTCCTCCTCATGCAGTCAGCCAGGCATGGAGGCACAGGTTTGTCATCCCTGCACTTGGAGAGTGAAGACAGGAAGATCAGAAGTCCAAGGTCATTCTCAGTTTATATTTGGCTGGAGAAACATGTAATAGCTAAGGAAAATTGGTATCAGTTACGGCGTTGACTGTCTGGCAGATAAAAAATTAGGAGTTGCAGAGGTAGGATTGCCGTGAGGCCAGCCTGAGATTACCTCGAAACAGCAACAACAAAACAAGAATTAGAGTTGTTCTGCCCCGTGTGGTGGCGCACGCCTTTAATCCCAGCACTCGGGAGGCAGAGGTAGGAGGATTGCCGTGAGTTTGAGGCCAGCCTGAGACTACATAGTGAATTCCAGGTCAGCCTGGACTAGAGCAAGACCCTACCTCGAAAAAAAAACCCCAAGAATTAGAGTTGTTCTTTTGAACGGCATAGTAACTTGTCATACTAAAGATTTTTTTCTGCTGACGTTCACTCTAGTTTTATATGTATACAGTGTATACAACATATAAATGGATCGAGCAACATGGCTGGATTTACTTTTTTTAGTTTTTGCTAAATAAATAATCCTGTGAAAACTTGGCAATGAACACACGTCCTAAAGTAGTCATAAAGTGCCTAAATAATTATATTATTTGTCCTAATGGTGAAAGCAACTAGTGGGTAGAACTGAAGTACCTTGGCGCAGACTAAAGGAAGTGGCTTCACACTGTGTAAGGTGTTTTTGAAATCTGGATCTCTGAGTGTTTGCCTTTTAATATAATTGGTGAAACAAAGCTTGAATAAAGTTCTTACTACATCAGGACAAGATACTCAGACAATAGTTGCAAGCCGAATTATCCTGGTTCTTCAGAGCTGACTGTTGGGCATACATTTTCTCAGATGTGAAGGAAGTGAGCCTGTTCAGGAAAGCAGCTGACAGGATGGTGTCCTGAGTGGTTAAATTCAAACTTGTATTCACTGTTAGGAATGTGACAACTTGTGTGTTAAAATGAATATACTGTATCACATAATGAAGTGGATCTAGACCAGCTTCTGCAACATTTACAGAACTCAGTGATAATGTTTTCAACTGGCCAGTAAATGAAATTTTTAAAAATCCAAATAAACATTTTTTGAAATTTGGGGGAAAAAAGTAGATTACTTATCCTCAAAGAATACAAAGCATGTAGGGGAAAATGATTTCACATAAAACCAGTTTCCCAAATCCCCAAGACAGTAAGAATAATCTATGGAATTTATTGAAAATGGAAACTCCAAGGTCCCACCCTCAGCCTTCTGAAGGAGACTCCCCAAGAGAAAGGCCTGGGTGGGGCTGTAAGAACCCAGACATTCTCAGGGCGGGGAAGGTTGAGAAGCAGGCTGTAGACCATGCTGTGCTGCCTGCCTGTCTCCTTGCCACTCAGGTGTCCCAGACCTCCTCCATCACAGCCTGCATCTTAACAAGATGGGATTTGTGGGCACATTTGGAAAATGGGGAAGCCAGTTGTGGTAGGAAATTGCTGAAGAGAGTCAGAGGCAGGAGGATTGGGAGAAATGGGAAATACACCATTTCAGTTTCCCCAATAAAAAACATGTTAAGTCTTGTAGACAAAAAAAATCAACCCTGACTTCCACCCACCGCGTAGCACCCTCACTGCTAATGTTTCTTTGTGCAGACAGGCTGTTACTCTGGTATGAAGAAAGAAAATGCCAGTGGTCTCCTTTGGACTCTGGGTTGGGGTCCCTTTCCCCTGTCTCACCTTCACAAGTCTTGCCATCGCTCCTTAGCACACGGCCCACTCCACACTCACAGCGATGTGAGTTTTTGAGGTTCACGCAGACCTCGCTGCAGCCGCCATTGTTCCGCTCGCATTCGTTTTCATCTGCAGAAGAGAAACCCACCCGTGGGCCACATGCCAACGTGATCTGGTCCTGAGCCCCTGAGTCAGATTCCCATCTATTCTCAGATACACAGCACAACCCAGTCCCCACTGTGGTCCGCATCCTCACGCCTGTCAACATGACTTCTCAGCCACGCCGCTGGCTTGTTCATCTGTCCGCTGTCAAGTGCAAGGTAGCTAATTACCCGTCAATTCATTGGCAAGTCCCTCTTTCTGCAATGCTCCATGAAACGTTGTTAAATACAAGGTGCTGTATGATACAATCCTGTCAAGTTGCTTTCCTGAACAGGCTCACTTCCTTCACTCCTGAGAAAATGTATGCCCAACAGTCAACTCTGAAGAACCAGTTTTAGAATTGGCACCTTGTTGGAGGTGTGTTGTTGGGGATGGGCTTATGGGGGTTACAGCCAGTGTTTGGCACACCTTCCTACTGATGTTTGCAGTGCTGTGGTGGAGGTGATGTCCACCCTCTGCTCATGCTGTCATTTTTCCTGCCATCATGGAGTTTCTCCTTGAGTGTGTAAGCCAGAGTAAACTCATTCCTCCACAAGCAGTTTTTGGTCGGGTTCTTTTCTGCAGAATGAGAAAGCTGACTACAACAGACATCTTTATTAGAAGCAGCTTTGTCTATTCATCAGAGACTCTCCAGATTGGGCCTGATGACATTCCCTGGCAAAGGAGGACTGTGGGGAGGGCTATCAGAGCCTCACCTGACAGCACAGATGTCCCCTGCCAGCTATGCAATGCTGCATGAGCAGATAGAGTACACTGAGGGTGGAAGATCTAGGGATGGGGACTCCATCTAGGCTGCTCTGGGGTCTCCACGCTCCTGTGAGTAACCCCTCAACTTTGCTCTGTAAGGAAGCCCAACACTCATTGCTTCACTAGAGTGAAGTCTGCTGGAACTGGCCTTTCCTTTTATCTGTCTTGGGTGTTCTGACTGTGCCGAGCAAGCGTTCATTGGCATCTCTGAGATGGCTCAGTGGGCCAGTGGGCGAGAGAGAGAGAGAGAGAGAGAGAGAGAGAGAGAGAGAGAGAGAGAGAGAGAGAGAGAGAGAGAGAGAGAGAGAGAGAGAGAGAGAGAGGTGCTAGGGCCTCCTGCTGCTGCAAACTAACTCCAGACTTTGTGCATCTGGCTTTGCCTGGGTCCTGGAAATTGAATCTGGGTTGGCCACACACACACACACACACACACACACACATATAAATAAATAAATAAGGACTGGGAAGATGACTCAGCAGCTAAAGCCTGTTGGCCTGGCACAATTCCCCAGCACCCCTTAAAGCTAGAGGCACAAAGTAGCTCATGTGTCTGGAGTTTGCAGCAGCAAGAGGCCCTGGCACACTCATACACTCTCTTTCTCTCAAATAAATAAATGCTACAAAAAACTTTAAAAATATTTTTTTAAACATTTAGTAAAATTGGAATTGGGATTCTCAGGCACGCTAGCCACATTTCAATGGCTCTGTGGCCACAAGGGTAGTGGCTTCTACAGCAGTCATTCTTTTTTTTTTTTTTGGTTTTTCGAGGTAGCCCACTCTAGTCCAGGCTGACCTGGAATTTACTGTGTAGTCTCAGGGTGGCCTTGAACTCATGGTGATCCTCCTACCTCTGCCTCCCAAGTACTGGGATTAAAGGCATGCGCCACCATGCCTGGCTTCTACAGCAGTCATTCTAGACTGCCCCTCATTACAACATAAGTTTGGCTTGAGCTTTAGTCATGAACTAAAAAGACAAACATCTGGGGCGTGGTGGCACATGCTTTTAATCTCAGCACTCCGGAGGCAGAGGTGAGGGCATTGCTGGGAGTTTGAGGGCAGCCTGTGATTACAGAGTGAATTCCAGGTCAGCCTGGGCTACAGTGAGACCCTGCCTCGATAAATATAATAAAATAAAAAATAAATAAAAAATCAAACACTACTGCACATGCCCAGAAATGTGATGAGCGTCGAGGCAGGAAGTTTTGACTCGTCTCTGTGATCCTAACGTCCCGTTTGCATTTCCATCGAGTGCATAGCTTCTTACCAAAGCAGGTCTGTCCATCAGGGCCCAGGATGGTTCCCGGCGAGCACGTGCACTCACTGGTGTGCAGGCAGCCTCCGTGGCAGTCCTCATCACAGATGTCGTAAAAATCTTTGGAAGACAAAGAGAACCTTTTGTGAGGGGCGAGGACCAAAGGATAGATGGTTTTGAGAGTCTCATGAGCAGCCACCAGCAGGGTTTGCAGAATCCCATGGAAAAGGTCAACTGCCCCAGGGCATCTTTGGTCACTTCCATCACTGACTCCCAGGCCTGGGATGCCATAGGTCTTCTGCAAACCTAAAACATCACCATCTATGAGCTCTAGGCAAGTACTCCATTCTACCATATGTGGATTCTTGAAAATGTGTGCAGGGGCCAGGAGTCTAGCTTAGTGCTTGCCTAGGAGGTGTGAGAGAGGCTGGGTTTGATCTCCAACATCACAACTTTTTTAAAGAATATGATGGTATTAACAAAGAAATCCACTTAGAGGGATTATTGACCTGAAGTTGTTTCTTCCCGTTACATACAATGTCAACAAATCAATAAACAATAAGCACAATGCTCTATCCATCCATCCAGCAACTGACATAACTTACAAAGGGTTAGGGTTAGGTTGGAAATTTCATTATTTCTGAATTGATAATGTTTTGTTGAAATGGAATCATGACAAAATAAAATAATAAAATGGATCAAAGTTCCTTTTCTTTTTGATTTGTTTAGAATGAGGAAAGGAACTAACTCAGCCCCAAATCCATGTTGCTCTGCCTCTGAGACATTATGTCACCCTAACTGGGTTTCATGGGACCTTTTCTCTTTGACTCTGGCTATGGCCTACTGGGGAGGAAAAGGAACCCAGGAAGTTGGTCACTCACGGCCACAGTAGACGTGGAAGCAGACGCTAGGCTTGGTCAGCCGATACACGTAATAGCCTCCAGGGCAAGCCTTGACCTCCACCGTGGTGTTCCACAGGCAGCAGTTCCCCTTGAAGCTGGCACAGGCCTGGCGTTGCACGATGCCATCATCTTCTAGGGGGTGGCTGCCATTGAGCCACACCGGTGCGTGGGTTCCACAGTGGTTTTCTGGTATACAGAAGGTGGGCATGGCGTCCCCGGCCATGCCTGTGAAGCGGTACCATTCTCCATCCACGTGGTTGTCGCAAAGAGGGTGAGTTTGGGACTCATCCAGCTGGTGGTCGGTGTTCCTCCAGGGCTCATTCAGACTGATGTAGGCAGAGCAAGGATCCAGGGCTGGGAGAAGAAATGGCACCTCAGAGGCACGGGGTGATGCTTTAGTCACAGTGTCCACAGCTCCATCCACATTAGGCTTGCATTTTGGGGTGTGTGTGTGTGGTGTATGCACCTGTGTGTACAGATATGCACACCCCATGTACATGCATGTGAAGGCCAGGGGAACATCAGGTGTTCTTTTATCACTCATCCACGTATTTCCTTGAGACAGGGTCTCTCCTGGAGAGAGCTGCTGTCCAACAGACTCCAGTCTCTGCACTGGAGTTACAGACAACATATCCACACTGAGCTTTTTACGTGGGGTTCTTTAAGTCAAACTTGGCCCTCTCCAGCCCAAGAGGCCCTCCTTCATGCTTATGTGAGAGGCACTCTTAACTGCTGAGTCATCTCCTCAGCCTGCATTTGGGCTTGAGTTCAAGAAAAAAAATTATCTATAGTCCAAAATAATAGCTGTTTAAGATTTTTCAACTTGGGACTGGAAAGATTCAGTAGTTAAGGCACTTGTCTGCAAAGCCCAACAACACCAGTTCAATTTCCCAATACCCATGTAAAGCTAGATGCACAAAGTGGTGCATGCATCTGGAGTTCGTTTGCAGCTACTGGAGGCCCTGGTGCGTCCATTCTTTCTATCTTTCTTTGCTTGCAAATAAATAAATAAATAAAAATATTTTTAAAAAGAGTCCTCAACTTGATTTAAATGTTTACAAATATCCTTTATAGCATTCTTTCAAACCTATTTAAGGCAAGTTTTAGCACTGTACTTAACTTTCTGTCCAGAGTAAAGATTTGATGGAAGGATGGCCATTCCATCGAGGGAGGCTAGGATTCTTCTCCCAGAACTCTGCACTGGGCAGACCATACTTTGTGTTGGGTTCACATGTGTAGGATGTGTTTTATTAGGCCAGTGGATTGCTTTGTCTAGAGGAAATTGCTCAGTCTCAGATGGGGGCCTAAACATTAGCTATTAGAGAAGAAGCTATGAAGTATAGTTTTTTTTGGGGAAAAAAAGGTTGAAGAAGCTGGGTGTGGTGGCATAAGCCTTTAATCCCAGCACTTGGGAGGCAGAGGTAGGAGGATCACCATGAGTTCAAGGCCACCCTGAGACTACATAGTGAATTCCAGGTCAGCTTGGGCTAGAGCAAGACCCTACCTCGAAAAACCAAAACAAAAATAAAAGATTGAAGAAAACAGTTTTCAAAAATCTGGACCAGGAATGGGGAAATGGGTCAGTGGATAAAGCACTTCCTGCCCAATTCTGAGTACAAGAGTTTGATCCTCAGACTCCATGGAAAAAGCTGGAAGTTATGGCAGGCTTCTGTAATCCTCATATTCTGAGGGAGATAGGAGGCAGAGATAGACAGGGAGTTTTCTGGAAGCTCTGTGAACGCAGCAAAGAATAACACTGGAGCAAGATCCAGAAAAACTTTGCCTTGCATGAGGTGGAATGGTGAGGATCCTATGACCTCCACATGGGCTATGGCACAAGTGCACTTTTTTAATAAGATTTTTTAATAATATTTTATTTATTCATTTTCAAGCAGAGAGAGAGAAAGAGAGCGCGCACCAGGGTCACCACCTTATGGGTCTGGCTTATGTGAATACTGGGGAATTGAACCTGGGGTCTTAGGCACTGGAGGCAAGTGCCTTAACCGCTGAGCCATCTCTCCAGCCCACAAGTGCACTTTTAACACACACACACACACAAATAAATAAAAAGATTGTATGCATGTCTGTGTGGGGGAGATGCCAGGGCCTCCTGCAGGTATGAAAGAACACCAGATGCTTGTGCCCACTTTTTGCCTCTGGTTTATGTGAATGGTTTGGGAAATTTTACCTGCGCTGGCAGGCTTTGCAAGCAAGCACCTTTAACCGCTGAGTCACCTTTCCAGACCAAATTGAAATAAGTCATTTTTAAAAATCTAGAATAGTCTGAGAGTGTATAGCTCAATGGTATAGCCTGAGCTTAGAATGCAGAAGGCCCTGCCTTTCAAACCCAACACCAAATTTAATAAATAATCAACATATACATACATGTATACATACATAAATGCATAACATATAAATAAAAGCTAAAATTAGCCAGGAAAGGTTGTGTAAGAGGAGTTAGGTATTAAACATATCATTACAGGGAAACATCTCTCTGTCCCTCTTTCCAGCCATGGGAGAGATTATACCACAAAGCGTTTAGCTCCCCTCCATTTTAAATGATGACAGACAGATTTTGCATTGGTGTGAGGTCTGACTTGATAAGGAATATGTAAGGCTCACTCTACTGCAAAGGAAAAGGCCCAAGGCACATAACTGGCTGCTTTGAAATCTACAGCACCCCAGCGAGTGCTTGCCGGAGGTAATGTGACAGTTTGTGGCAAGATCTAAGGAGGATATTGCATTTTCTGGAAATGACACATTTGCTGAGGTGCAGATGGCGGGAGCCAGCTTCTCTGTAAAATCCCCCTGAGGTATCTCCACTGAGCACCAGACTGCTCGCTGTCCCTGGATTGGAAGAATCATGCCAGACTCTCTCACAAAGGAAAGCTCTCCTCTGCCCTGCTGGCTGAGGCTCTCTTGCCAAGCAAAAGTTTCCAGAACAATTTCACAGGTGATTATAAATTCATAGAAATAGTTCACTCATCTCCTTGGCTCTAATTTTACAAGAAATGGTTAGCCAACTTTTGATGGCTTCTACAGAAATTCCCATAATGAGTATTTCATGATTTATAAAGTTTTCCTTAAAGTTAACTGTTATTTCTTATGCTGTTCAAAAGGAGGGGACTGTGCCAATGAGAAGGAAAAAAATTTATCCACCATGTGTTGTGAAATAATATATGATATTATATAAATGTTAACTACTGGATAATATTAAATGCTTCCATCCCTTTTTAAGACATCCTCACTTAATAGTCTGGTCACTGGTGTTAAATCCTGTTAGTGTCAATGTGGGGGCCAGTATTTGGTACATGCACACTCCTCAGTGGTAGGGTTTCCAAGAGCACAGCCCCACGCTCCTCCCCCAGGGCCTGGAGGATCAGCAGCTCACCTGGGCATCTGCTCAGGCTCTAGCCACAGCGCCCCCTAGCGAGCCCACGGTGTCCTCACCTTCTCACCCCCAGGTTAAGGCCACCTGGAGATTTTCCAGATAAACCAACCTTTGCATACTTTTGATATACCTTCCCCTCCCTCCCTCTCTCTTCCTTCCTTTCTCTCTCACCCCCATCTTTTCTTTCTACTCCATCTCCTTTCCTCATATACCACTTTTCTCCTCACTTCCTCTCCCCTCCCAGGCCAAGAGACCAGCCACCAAAGATCCCCTCTATCAGGTCTGAAACCAAGCCAGACATCCTGGAAGTGCTGGGCCAAGAAAGGGTGAAGATATGGGGAGGAGAGGGAGGGCATCGAGGTTCTGCAGGGGAGAGTTGAAAGGTGGAGGGAGTGACCAGGAGGGCCTGGGATTCTGAGCTAGTTATTGTCAACAAACATCTGGAGATTAGAGGTATGTGCCACCACGACACACATCATACATTAGAATGAGGCCTGCGTCACAATTAATGTGTCACTGTCGATGCCCAATTATTAACTTGTTATTCAGGTTCTCTTAGCTGTTACATATATCTTTCCCTGTCCCAGAGCCTCACCCAGGGCATCACATTAGACTTAGCATGCATCTCTCCTTAGGACTCAATAAAAAGACATGAATATAATGTATTTTGGTGATAATCCTTTCCAATTACCTTGTCTTGTCCCTTCCCCAAAGATTTTTTTTTTAATAGGGTCTCACTCTAGCCCAGGCTGCTCTGGAACCCACTCTCTAGTCCCAGGCTGGCCTCGAACTCACAGCTATCCTCCTACCTCTGCTACAAACATGCTGGGATTAAAGGCATGAGTCACCACGCCCAGCTCTCCCAAATTTATTTTTAAAATGTATCCTTAGCTGGGTGTGGTGGTGCAAGCCTTTAAGCCCAGTGTTTAGGAGGCAGAGGTAGGAGAATTGTGGTGAATTCGAGGCCAGCTTGGGCTAGAATGAGATCCTGTTTCAAAAAAAGAAATGTATCCTTAATGGTGCCAGCCAGAGCAGGGCCCAAATTACTGCCAAGAAATAAATCTGGGTCAGTCATAAACTAAGCTACGTGAAATGCCAAGAAGAATGGCTCCCTTCTTCCCACCTCTACCTTCTCTTCCAATTAAAGCTTATGTCTACTGGAGAAAAAAGTGAACGGGAGATTTGTTAGTCACTGGCACTGAAACTTTCCTGTGCCTGGTTGGCCTGTTTTGTGCCAAGCTTCAGAGAAGCCGTTCAAGAGTAATTTGGTCTCTGCCAAAAGTCACTCATACTTTCAAAGGTCAAACCTAATAAGTTTATTTTATCTGTGCCTTTTGTGGGGACAGAGCTTTCAGTGCTTTATAGCATTAAAGAAAAAACTCCAAAGCCGGGCGTGGTGGCGCACACCTTTAATCCCAGTACTTGGGAGACAGAGGAAGGAGGATCACCATGAGTTCAAGGCCACCCTGAGACTACATAGTGAATTCCAGGTCAGCCTGGGCGAGAGTGAGACCCTACCTCAGAAACTCCCCCCCCCAAAAAAAGAAAAAACTCCATCCTAAAACTCTAAAATGTCACTTTCCACTCTTAAAGTTGGAACCATAAAAGCACTTACAGGGTTGAAGAGATGACCCAGCAGTTAAAGGCACTTGCTTGCAAAGCCTGACAGCCTGAGTTCAGTTCCCCAGTACCCATTTAAAGCCAGAAGCACAAAGTAGTACATGCATCTGGAGTTCATTTGCAGCTACAAGAAGCCCTGTCTTGTAAATTTTTAAAATTTTTTTTAAGCACTTAGGGTATATTAGGATTTTTTTCATGTATCCTAAGAAATATTTAGCTCATGGAAGGGTGTTGGATGTTCAGGCAAAGTTATGTAACAAATATTCTCTGAGAATGTATTTTCATAGGCTACCAGTGATTCACTGAGCTAAATCCCCAACCCTAACTATATATATTTTGTAAGGAGACAGAGAGAGAGAGAATATGGGTATGCTAGGGCTTCTAGCTGCTGCATATGAACTCTAGATGCATGTACCACCTTGTAACCTGGCTTTACATGGGTACTGAGGAGTTGAACCCAGGTAGTTAGGCTTTGCAGGCAAGCACCTTAACCTCCGAGCCGTCTTCCCAGACCTTACAAGTGACTCTTCTTACACAACCATAGACTGCCTATTTAAGGCCCTGCAATTTAGTTCTCAATAATCTGTACACAACAACAAACTGAAACAAACAAGGTCCATTGTGCTAAGTTCTTGAGAGGAGACTTACCCATGGGTGACGCTGAGGTGACCGTGAAGAGGCAGGTGAGCAGCAGGACCCAAGGCATCTTCCTGAAGAACCAGGTGCAGACTGGGAAAATCCTCTTTAATACCAACCCTCCGCTGTCCCCTTTTCAAGCACTTAAAAAAAAAGAAAAGAAAAACTTCAGAGCTCTTATGAAGACAAACTTTATCAATGGTAGCTGAGACCTTTTCCGGGGGAAGAGGGTGAGTGGGATAAGGTGTCCATTGCTCTGGCATTGACCCCAGATAAAGGTCTTGCTTTACACTGTCAACAGGGTTATTTTATTGATATATTTCTTTAGAGAAAGAGAAAACCCCTCACAACCCCCCATCCTGCTATTGTTTTCTCTCAAGAATTCCCTGCAGTGGAACTGCCAGTATCTATCCAGAAGGGAACTCTAAATAAGGGACATTCGCTCATGTCAAAATCTTGCTTTGTGGCTTCTAGGAACTGACTTCACACTGGTACAGCGTGGCATTGCTCAGCAGTCCCCATCAGTGGGAATGGGATAAGCCACACTGTTGGAACTGGTCACTAGGAAACGCCTCTGGCAGATGGTCAAGGGAGCGGACAAGAGCATATAGATAGAGTGACAGGTTTGAAATGGGTCTGAGGTCTATTTTGTTCAGGTCTCTGGTCTCAAAGCTTCCTAAAGAACTAAAACCTTAACTTCTGCTTTTCTCAAGCAAACAGTGATATCTTGGGTTTCACAGTACATCTCTTCCCGGAACTAGCAAAGGCTGAGGGGTGGCTGGTTAATTCACTAATTCTCACACTTGATAGGGGGTTTAAACATTCGGAAATACTCATTAACACTCTGGGAAGATCATTGTCAAAATATTATGGAGTTTTTCTTCTAGACCAAAGAGGAGAGCCACTGGGACGTGCACTTCACCTGTCACCAGGTGTCATACAACCCCAGGTGTGGTATTGGCTGGCTCCTGGTAGGCTGTGTTGTGACCACCTGAGAATGAGCAAGAATTATTACTGAAGATCACACACGTGAAGGGGAGGATAAGGTGGTTATAGTTAACGTTTTTTATATTTTATTTATTCATTTTCAAGCAGAAAGATACAGAGAGAGAGAGAGAGAGAGAGAGAGAGAGAGAGAGAGAGAGAGCACATCAGGGCCACCACCCTGTGGGTCTGGCATATGTGGGTACTGGGGAATTGAACCCAGGGCCTTAGGCACTGGAATCAAGTGCCTTAACTGCTGAGCCATCTCTCCAGCACCGTAGTTAACGTTTTTAAACACTTAAAGTTATATTTGTGTGTGTGTGTACATGTGTCACAGTGAGCATGTTGAGGTACCCTTCTTCTGCTTTCATTGAGACAGGGTCTCTTGACACTACAAACCTAGAAATGCTTCGGATTCTCCTGGCTTCAACTCACATTGATGGAGGTGTGTTGGGATCACAGCGCAGTGGGGCTTTACCTGGGTGGCCATGAATATCAAACTAGGGTCAGCAGGGTTTGCAAGCAAGCGTCCTTAGCCACAGAGCCATCTCCCGAGCCCTTGACACACTGTTTTAAACAGAGATCTAAGGGAAATTTAAAAAAAATTGGGCTGGAGACATGGCTCAGTGGTTAAGGCGTTTTCCTGCAAAGCCTAATGACCTGGGTTCAATTTCCCAGTAACCATGTAAAGCCAGATGCACTAAGTGTCACAATCATCTGGAGTTTCTTTGCAGCACCTAGAGGTCCTGGCACACCCATTCTCTCTCTCTGCTTGCAAATAAATAAAAATATTAAAAAATTCTCTCCCAGTCCCATTTTTCAGCCCCATAACCTGAAGCTTTGGATTTCTTATTTCTTGGGGCTGGGGAGATGGCTCAGAGGTTAAAGCACTTGCCTGAATTCTTATTCCTGCCGGATCTGTGTCAATTTTCCTAGTAGCCAGATTTAAATTTTTTAAAAAATTTTTTATTGTCCATAATGAGTTACATTATTTAGTGGGCCAACAATGAGTTATTATCCCCAATTCCCCAATGCCCCCCCTCCCCCTCCCCAATCAGCTGGATATCCTCCTCCATGCGCCGTCTGGATCAGTCCTTGTGGCAGGGGACCATGGATAGCCTAGTATTCAGCCCGGTTCTCCTGGCCCAAGTGTGTTGTTACTGAGGGGGGCCATGTGTCTGGATAGTCTCCCCCATCACGACTCTCACAATCTTTCCGCCCCCCTCTTCCGCTCAGTTCCCAGTAGCCAGATTTCTAGTGTCTGAAAAGACATACTGTCTTTGGAAGATATTCCTTGAATTTGTTCATAATCTTTCAGCCTCCTCACCTCTAATTCCTGTGTCTGTTTCCTCTCAGGGCATCATTTCAGTCCATTGGTACCAGGGGGTCAGGTGCCTGCCAGTCCCTGGATTGTGACAGTGACTTGTAAGAGTTACAGGCCAGCAAGGGGTTTGTGTGGCTCTCATCCTACATTCCCTACTTTCCACTGATGTTAGTGGAACCCAGGAGGATTGACTGTTAGCTTAGGGTGCAGTTTGATGGCAGCAATGGGTGCCTATGGGACTTTCATGGCAGGACAGTGCTGCTCAAGTGTCCTTGCTCTTGATAGGAAAAACAAGCTGCAGTTTCCTGCACTGGAGAAGCCATCTGAGCGCTGGCAGAGAACTGGAGGATGTGTGGGAGATAACCCAGCCTGCTGCCAGGACCGGTGGCTGGAGTCAAGGACTTTCACCAGATAGTCTTTTGGTTCTGTAAACAAGAATTCCCAGGATGCCAGGAAAAAATCCATCTCATTTCTACTCTTTTTTTTTTTTACCCATTTAGTTGACCTGCTTTTGATTTTTTTTAAAATGATGAAACATTTTAAATATATAGAAAAGTAGGAGAAATAAATATGGCCATCCAACTGCTGCAATCTCTACATTTTATTAGTTATTATTTATTTACTTATTTTGTTTTTGTTTTTTTGAGATAGGGCCTTGTCTTGGTCCAGGCTGACCTGGAATTCACTATGTAGTCTCGGGTGGCCTCGAACTCTTAGGGCTCCTTCTACCTCTGCCTCCCGAGTGCTGGGATTAAATGTGTGCACCACCACACTCAGCTCTGATTTTCTTAATACTACCAGCATGCATTTCTAGATATGGTCTTTTTAATATAATTCTTCAACTATCATTACAACTATGAAAATAGTAATAATTCTTTAATGTGTAATACCAGCCCATGTTTAAATTTTCTCAATAGTTTTGAGTATTTCTTTTTATTGTTGGTTTGAGTCAGGATTCACATGAGATTACATTTTCTTATGTCTTCACTTCCTCTCTTCTACTCTCATGCTATTTGTTGAAAAACAAAACAAAACAATCATTTGTCCTGTAGAATGCCCCACATTTGGGATTTTGGTTGATTACTTCTTTGATGCATTAGGTATCTCTACGTCATATTTAACTAACACTGGTTCATATTTTCCAGTATTTCTAAAGTCTGTGCTATTAGAATTTGAAACATCAAGCACTGTGGTAATGCCAAAGGAATTTATGACTCAAGGGCAGAGCTAGAAACAGATCACTCTAGGAGAGGCCTAGCTCGGTCTCTTCTGGAGAGAATGGCAAGTTGACAGTTACCTGAGATGAGGGAGTGTGTGAGGTCAGCCACAGAAAGCAGAGCCCAGGATGGAACTTCAAAGCTGGGGTCAGAGGAAGAGGACTCCTAGATGACGTGGAGCCTGACAGAGATTCTGGATGGAGTCACAGGAGTAGAGGTGCCTCAAACGGGCTTGCGGGCTTGCTCTGCATGGGACACACTTATAAACCACATGCAAACAAAAATGTATAATGTGGGTCACTTTATATTTGGAAGGATTCCTTTAATTAACCTACACCTAAGGAAGTAACCAACAAGGTGCATTATTAACGACAAGGATCTTGGGGCTGGAGAGATAAGGTGCTTGCCTGCAAAGCCTAAAGACTCCAGTTCAGTCCCCCAGTGACCAGATGCACAAGGAGGCACATACACCTGAAGTTCGTTTGCAGGGGCTAGAGGCCCTGGCATACCTGTTCTCTCTCTCTCTCTCTCTCTCTCTCTCTCTCTCTCTCTCTCTCTCTCTCTCAAATAAACAAATAATTTTTTTATAAAAGATAAGGAAAGCCGGGCGTGGTGGCATATGCCTTTAATCCCAGCACTTGGGACACAGAGGTAGGAGGATCACTGTGAAACCACAATCCCATGTCAGCCTGGGCTAGAGCAAGACTCTACCTTGACAAAAAATAAAGACAAGGAGCTTGGACTTATTTGATTAAAAAATGAATGAGATCAGTGGGCAAGCCCTGAGCGGGGCTGGGTTATTTAAAAAAAAAAATGAATGAGAATACTTACAGTTTTGATGAAAATGAGTTCTAAAATCTCAAGTTTCCCTTTATTGAGAAATCCTTTCAGACAGAAAAAGAAACCCCGACCTATTTATATATATGTATTTAAAATATTTTATTTATTTGCAAGTAGAGAGAGAAAGAGAGAAGAAAGACAGAGAGAATGGGCACACGGGGGCCTCTAGCAACTGCAAATGAACTCTAGACATATGCACCACTTCGTGCATCTGGCTTTACATGGGTGCTGATGAATCGAACCGGGGTCAGTAGGCTTTGCAGGCAAGTGCCTTAACTGCTGAGCCATCCTTCCAGCTCTATGTTTATTTTGGGAGCATCCAAGTGCTGAGCATACACACTGACAAGCAGGATTTCACGTTGGCGCAGGACAGCTCTGGTTACACCTCTTTGATCTACCCCAGTCCTCCAGTCACTCGTCAGGAATCCTGACGATTCCGTGGTGAGTCATGACACGGATGTCCTCTCTACGGCCCAGCATCCCTTTCTTCATTGTCGTTCTTCAAAGCAATGGTCTCTCTAAACCAGTGGTTCTCTCAGATCGCTAGCAGTGCTTGGCAGGCTCCACTCCTAGATTCTGACTGCGTTGGGATCCAAGAACTTGCACGTCCAGTGAGTCTCAGCTGGACCCAGATGCTGCACTAAGAAAGTTTCTTCCTCCAGTTCTAAAACCTCCCTCAGCAAAACTGCATCACCTCCAACACTGACCATGATCTCAGTCTAGTGGAAACTCACTATGCTTTATTAAAATCTTTTTATTTGCAAGGAAAGACAGAGGGAAGGAAGGAGAGAGAGAAAAGAGGAGAGAATGGCCACACTAGCGCCTCTTGTCACTGCAAACAAACTCCAGATGCAGGTGCCAGCCACTTTGTGCCTCTGGCTTTACATGGGCACTGGGGACTCAAACTCAGGCCATCAGGCATTGCAAGCAAGTGCCCTTAACTGCTGAGCCCTCCCCACTATGCCTTTTAATTGTGGTAGAATATATTTACCATTTTCAAGTCTTCGGTTGGGTGGCCTTATGTTTCAGCATATTTTTGTACAACCATCCCCACCTTCCATGGCCAGAACATTCTCATCTTCTCAGGTGAAAACCCTTTAACTCCCCCTTCTTTCTTCTCCCTAGAAGCTATCATTCCTATTCTATGAATTTAACTATTCTGGATACTTCATACAAATGCAACCATATTCACGCTATTGTGACTGGTTTATTTCACTTAGCATAATGTCTTCGAGGTACATCCCTGTTGATAGCATGTGAGGATTTTAGTCTTTTATG
>PVHP010026481.1:0-24209 GCA_004024765.1 Zapus hudsonius | reverse complement strand
GTGTGTGTGTGTGTGTGTGTGTGTGTGTGTGTGTGTGTGTGTGTGTGTGTGTGTGTGTTACAGATGGGGCCTGGGAGCCTGATATCCACAGCTTGTCTTTAAGCCTCTTCTCCTGGCAACATCTGAAAACTTACTGCTGGCATTTTCTTTTCCAGGACAGCAGAGGTGATGGATAGAACAGTCTCTAATTTTTCTTCACTGTCTTTAAAATTATTTATTTATTTGCAAGGAGAGAGAAGGAGAGAGGGGGAGAAGGAGAGAATGGGCATACTAGAGCTTTCTGCTGCAAACAAACTCCAGACACATGTGCCATTTTGTGCATCTGGCTTTCCATGGGTACTGGGGAATTGGGCTGTCAGGCTTTGCAAGCAAGTGTCTTAATTGCTGAGCCATCTCTCCAGCCCCTTCACTGTCTTTTTAGCAAAGATTAAGCCCTTTTCCTTTCGTTTTTTAAAAAGCATAGAAAGACCCCCCCCCCCCCGCAATCACAGTACCTCACTCGTTACAGTGTGATGGGTGTTCACATTTTACTTTGCATGTTTGTTTTTCTTTTTCCTTTTTTTTTTTTGAGACAAGGCATGTACCTGAGAATAATCCTCCTCCTTCCATCTCCCAAGTTCTGAGATTACAGGTGTGTACCACCATGCTCAGTTTAAAAAAAAATGTTTATTCATTTATTTGCAAACAGAGAAAGATAGAGAGAATGGGCATACCAGGGCATCTAGCCGCTGCAAGTGAACTCCAGATGCATGCTCCATTTTGCACATAGGGCTTTATGTGGATACTGGGGAATCATGCCCTGGTCATTAGGCTTTGCAGGCAAATGCCTTAACAGCTGAGCAATCTTTCCAGTTTACATAGTGCATGGCCTTGGGCAGTTTGTATGGTGCACAGCCTTGTGCACATGAGGCAAACACTGTCAACTGAGCTGCATCTCTTGATTTTGTTTTTCAATAAAAACCTGCCGCTGATACATACTGCTAGAATCTGCATTATAGTACTTTTCTGGTCGCTCTGAAAGGCAGCCTCTGTCATTGTTTCTATGTGAGTGCTTTGGCTCATGAAATATCTGCTCGTTCCATGAATATGTATGCACATAGAGATCACGTGTCCCTTCCCTGATTTGAGATGTTCTATATAGTATTTCTTTGTAGTTACGCTAACATTTTCCACACCCATAATCCTAAACACAGACTCCTACAGATGCATACATGTATATTGCTGAAGAGACAGAATTTGAGATGCTCGAACTGTGCCCCTGTCTTTCATGTCATGATCATCGATAGCAATACCAAAGCTTTAGCTCCCATTTCTCATCATCATTAGTTTTAGAATCTGCATATTTAGGTGTACCAAAGCTCTCCTAAGTTTCTTTAGACACCATTGCCTCTTGCACTCCGGTCTTTTTGTTTCCCTGAAGGAGACCTGTAGCTGTTACTGAGGATCTGTGTTTAGTTAGCTCTTAATCTTCTTCTAAAAATATTTTTCCTTTGTCGCCAGTCTCAGAGGTGGGCCAGCTGAACAGAAAACTGTAGACTGACTTTCACCCTAGCATTTTAAAGATGTCATTCCTTCAACTTTGGGAGGCTCTCACTGCCAATATGAAGGTTGCTACCCACTGGACAGACATTCTGTGAAGATCATCTATCTCCACTTGCCAGTATCTTTAAAATGTCATCATTCTCCTTGGTGGTGTGGCTCACAATCATGTGTCTATTAGAGTATTTGTCTTTTCTTATTCTCTGTGCTTTTTTCTGAACCTTCTAGGCTCAGAAGCATCTCCCAGTTCTAGAAGATTCTTAGCCATCATTTCTTCACATTTTCTCTCACCCCTGTTTTCTTCTTATAGCACCTACAGACAGAGATGATAGACAGCGCCTATCATCCTGGCTTCTCCATTTCTTTTTCATTTTAAAAACATCCCTATTACCTATGTGTTACACTCTTGATGACTTTTCTCCATCTGTTTGGTTTGTGTGCACATGTATGCATGTGTGTTGCATGTGTGTGAGTGCATGTGGAAGCCATAGTTTGACATGAGTTGTCTTTTTGATCATTCTTCACTTTATTACTGAGGCAGAGTCTGTCACTTGAGCCCAGTTGTCGTCTTTTTGGTATGTCACTTCATGGTTTAGAATGTCACAATCATAACCAATAGAAAGAAGGGATAGATAAAAAGAGCAAACCTTTAAAAGGTTCCTGTTTGAAATTGTAGAGGCCAGTTTGGTACATGTTCACTTCTGGTCCAAAGGAGTATGGGGAATGCAGTATTTATTCTTGGTGGTCTGCTATCATGAGGGTTAAGTTTTGTTGTCAACTTGACCTTCTTAGCAATTCTTGGGTGGGTCTCTGAGGATGTTTACAGGAAGGCAGCCTTTCAGTAGGGGGCAGGATATAAGGAAGCTCAGGAGAGCTAGAAGTAAGCATCCTTTCCTGTGTGGGCAGTGCAGGAAGGAAATTCCAGAGACTCAGGGAGTAAACAAGTCTGGACAAGGCCCCACCCTAAGGCTATATAAAGGAAAAGAAATTCTCTCCTTGGCTCCCTGTCTGTTGGCTGCTGGTGCTTGTTTGTGACTTGCACTCGCATCCTGGTCTCCTACCCTTCTTAGACATCGGAGGAATTCCTCGGCCTCACATCTTGGACTGAAGAGCAGCCGCTCCCCAGGGGGCCATCAGGCCTTCTGGGTTGGATTGGGACTGCTGAGGCCTCCAGCCACGTGGACTGAATAGCTACTGGTTTTCGCCTGTGGGCCTGCAGACTGCTATTGTTGGACTGTCATAAGCTACCCTTTTAATAATAAATTCCCTTTTACTACGATCCATTCTATCAACTGTTTTCTCTAGAGAACCCTGACTAATACAGAGGGGTTCTTTTGCTGAACAAGAAGGGACTCGATAAGCAGTGGTATGCCATAATCAGAACGGAGTTTTGCAAAATCTGAAGGCTTTCCCTTGGCTTTGGATATTGAAGAGGGCAGGGTAGCAGCATTAGGACATGTCAGTGTGTATGTGTGCATGATGTGTGCCCTCAGAAACAAAGAGTGTGCCCTCAGATGAAATGTCTTTGCATAGAAGGAAAACAGATTCTTGACTACCTAATGAGGTGTTTATCATGCCAGCATTTTTCCCCAAAGTCTTGAGAATTTGCCAGAAGTAGCCAGGGTAGAGAAAAGAAAGGAATGGTACTTTAGGAGATGGCTCAGAATCCATCCATGTGTCTGTAATCCCAAGTCTCCCATTGTGAGATAAGAGGTGGAGACAAGAGAATTCCCTGCAAGCTCCTTGCAGGCCACTGGCCTGGCATACAGAGCTGTGGATAACCAAGGAACCCTGTGTCCAACAGTGAAGGATGAGGACCAACACTCAAAGATGTCCTCTGACCTCTACACACACACACACACACACACACACACCAGAAAATGAAAAGGAAAAACATAAGAGAAGAGAGGAATTGAGCCCAGAGAGTAGTGGAAAGCAGGTCAGGAGCTGACATTATATAAGGTGAGAGAGCCAGGCTTGGTGTGGGCTAGAGACCCAGCCTATGAGAGCCAAGCTTGGTGTGGGCTAGAGACCCAGCAGCCTGTGAAGACAGGTGCAGAGCTCTGGACCATGTTCCTGTGTGCATAGGTATCTTGGGAGATGCTGAGAGTTGGATGCAGGGATCTCTAGGAGGCAGCCAGTCAGTACCATTCAGAGGTCTCAGAGTAGAGAAGGTAATTTTGGCCTGAAATGCCCATGTCTATAAGCTTCTGTAGTCAGGACCTAGCATCGTGACTGACTGGTCGTCAGATTCCTGTAAATGTTACACCTGGTGACATTTTGTTACACATATCAGTAACTCAGGGAAGTCCTGTGGTAAGTGATAAAACAGCTAATGGTATTGCCCTAGAGATTTATGTTTTCATGTGAGAGTCTGTATAATTTATTAATTTTTTTTGCAACAAAACACCTTGTTAGTCACCCTTTGCCCTGGTGTTACTTAGACTACCCTTTGGAAAGCCATACTGTAGCTAGATAAACCAATTGCCAAGAAGGAAGACTACAATTTTTAAAAAATATTTTATTTATTCATTTTCAAGCAGAGAGAGAGAGAGAGAGAGAGAGAGAGAGAGAGAGAGAGAGAGAGAGAGAGCACACCAGGGCCACCACCTTGTGGGTCTGGCCTATGTGGGTCCTGAGGAATTGAACCCGGGGCCTTAGGCACTGGAGGCAAGTGCCTTACCCTCTGAGCCACTTCTCCAGCCCAAGACTACTATTTTTTAATAGTAAATTCAGACAGCATTTCCCTTGAGGATACTTCATAAGGAAAACCCTGTGGGATATAATGAACAGTGTCTTCAACAACCTCCTTAGCCTAAATATATCGATGCTCTTCATGGGACTGTTTCTTGTACATTAAAAAAAAAAACAACCCACCACCAAAACACCGTGCTCATGGCAGCACACCAAAAACAGTTTAGCAAAGCAATTCCGCGGGGGCCTGTGTGATGCACTGCAGGTACCTGAGCTGGAGCTGCTCAGAGGATCCAGGGTTGCTGTGGGAGAATCTGCAAGAGCGGATGAACTGCTTATCCTTCAGGCAATCTCCTCAGAATCGTGGTATTTCTCTACGGAGCTCTTACATAAATATTTAGCAGAAGGACTTCCAACTGCACTCCCTGGATGGTTTGGAGACAGTGTCCAGCCAGGGTGCACCTCTTTCTCTGTCCACCCTCAAGACAGGGACTGTCTTCTGAAGTTGCCTGGAGTTCATTCTAATGTGTGAATGCATGAATGAGCCAGTCAGACCCCTGAAGTCAAGCCCGACAGCACAGCTGAAATAATGCCCATAGCTAAGAATCCTCAAGATTGGTCGAAGCAGACCCTTGCCATGGCCAAATAAAATCTTGGCAAAACACCTGAGAATGCCTGGCTCTGAGCAATGCTACTGTCAGGACCCTGGCCAAGGCAAACTCTATGTTAGTGCCAAGGTGACTGAATGAAGTAACTGGTACTGGGCCATTATTTATAAATCGGTGGAAATGTGCAATGCCTATCAGAGGTGATAGATTAGTTTTGGGACAGCTGGCTTGTGGGCGTTCTTTCTGGAAATGATTGAAAATTTATTTTCAGGTCACATCTAATTTGAGGTAATGAAACATTATCTGGTTCTGCTCTGCATGACAGCAGAGAGGTTGGAACTGCCATTCAGGATGGCCACGAGCTCAGTAGGAAGCAAGCCAGAGAGAATCGGTTTCAGAGGATATTCCCACGGCTCATGTCCGAACACAGTCAGAGGCCCAAACTCACTGACGCGGTCACTACCACCTCCCAGAGGCTGTGCCACACGGGCATCACTGACTAGTCCCCGCTCCCTCAGCGGCCTTGCCAGGCTTCGCTTCAGGTCAATGATGGCTGCACATCACCCAATATGCTCTAGGGCTTGAGTTGCAGTGGGAGCTTGCAGGCTTCCTGACATGGAAGAATTTGATATTTTTCTGAAACATAAATTTTGCTCTGACAAGGCAGGAGACTCCTTATTAATGGTTTCAAGCATTTACATTCTTTCTTCTACGCATGTGAGAAATAGATCCTCCCTCCAAATCCACCCCCTGGTATTAGCAAAAGAATCAAAGAATCAAAGAGACAATTTGGATAAATTAGAGTGAGATATCATTCACATGTAGGTATACATAATAATTCAGTATACAAATAAATGTAGTATTGCCAATAAGAATGGGAGTGGGTAGCTTATTTAATAAATGAATAGGGCTTTATTAAAAATTTAGGAAAAATGTTGGATCTCCATTTTTGTTTCCATCAATAAAAATTAATTTCAAGGGCAAGAGAGATGGCTCAGCAGTTAAAGGTTCCTGCTTGCAAAGCCTGCTGGTCCATGATTCAATTCCCCAGCCACCCATGTAAGCTGAATGATGCAAAAAGTGGTGTAAGCATTTGGTGTTCATTTTACAGCGGCGAGAGGCCTTGGCGTTTCCCTCCACGCAAGTAAATAAATAAATTTTAAAAAATCTATTCCAGACAGAATAAAGAGCTAAATTTAAGAAAGAACTTTAGGGTTGGAAGTGTAGCTCAGGAGTATTCTGATTCCCTGGCATATGCAAAGCCTTGGGCTCAAGTCCCAGTGCCACAAACCAAACCAAACCATCACCAACAAAGTAAAACCAAGACAAACAGACAAGAAAGAAACTTCAAAATACCTGAAGTAAATGCAGATGAGAATCTCATTAGTTTTGGAAGTAGCAAAGGAGGCTACAAAGGAACCTCGTTATGTATGGTTGGAGACATAAATATAAAACCTTGTATGCCAAGCAAGACAGCATAAACAAAACTCCAATACAAAGGACAGCCTGCAGGGGAGTGTCTGTGGCCTTGAGAACTACAAAAGAGAATTTATTTTATTTTATTTTTTTTATTTTTTGGTTTTTCGAGGTAGGGTCTCGCTCTAGTCCAGGCTGACCTGGAATACACTCTGCATTCTCAGGGTGGCCTTGAACTCACGGCGATCCTCTTACCTCTGCCTCCCGAGTGCTGGGATTAAAGGCGTGTGCCACCACACCTGGCTAAAAGAGAATTTTTAGAAGCCAAGAATTCTATGACAAATAGCCAGATGGGAAAATAGATACAATATAGAGACAGATTACCCAATTGGCAGTGAGGAACCAAGTTTAATATCAGATTGATAAAGTTTAGGAAGATTTAAAATATTCCATGGGGCAGGGGGAAATTCTTGGTGGTGTGTAAAATTGACCCTGCTCTTATGACAGCCATGTGACAGAAGCTATCAACAATTCAATGTACAAATCACCTAAAGCCAGATATTAACTTCTGTACATGTGCCCCATTTTGAAATACTACATAAACACCTGAAATGCCTGTCCATTGGGGGTGAATTTCAGTAAACATGCGTGTCTCTGCAGTAAAACAATGAGGGATGTACTAAACACCCAAGAACCTGCAAGATGATTCCATATGCTACGGCTTCAGAGGCACACAAACAAACCCTTGTAAGAAACAGCACAGTAATTATGTGTCTATCCTCTTGCTAGGGACATAGAAGAGGCCGAGGAGGAGGTTGGTGAGGGGGAATTTTACTTTTTCTTCCATGTTTCCATGTCAGCATATACACACATAGGCACACACACAAGCCCTTCACCTTGTCCCCTCCCCCAATTCATGTATTGCTTCTATGGGTTTTAATTTAAAATATAAACAAACTCACAAGAATATGTTCTTTTAATTTAAAAACAAACACAAATAAAAACAAACAGAATGGGATGTGGCAATAAGCAGCGGCTTAGAAGTGAGTGATTCCACCATTGTTCTGTACATTCACTCATTCATTCATTTGTAAATGTCTGAATGGCATTCTTTGTGGTTCGCATGGAAACTAGAAGATTAGTGATAAAACGTTATTAAACAATTTCAACAAGAGTTCTGGCCACCTCAGGCTGCCATAACAAATTATCACATGCTGGATGGCTTATGCAACAGAAATCTGGGCTCTCCTTCTCCCTTGCAGATGAATATATTTTCACTGTGTGCTCACGTGGAGAGAAAAAACTCACGTTCTCCATGCAGTGGGGTTCATGGCTTCCATATAAGAAATTGGGGGATGGGTGGGTAGCACATAACCATATCTCCCTGGAGATTAAAAATAAAAATTGGACAAGACAAGAGTAAATGGATATGAAGTTAGAATGCAGAATATTCAGGGAAAAGCAAACTTCTGACACCACCTTATCCACACAGAGAATATAAAATGAGAGAGGTGATGAAGAGGAGAAAAAGCCAGAAGAGATTTTTCTGGGGAGAGCTGTTATTAGCACCATGTCCACCCCCCCTCTCCCCCCATGGTATGTGTGTGGCAGGGAGCAAGGGAGGTAAAAGGCACAGGAGGCAGATGACTAGCCAACCATTCCCTCCTTTCTCAGCACAGGCTTCTAGCCAGCTACAGCCATGTGAAGCTAGAGCCAGGAGGAGACATGCTGTTAAATCAAATTAGAAAGTTTAATTATTGGACAGAATGGTCATTCAGGTTACCACATCGGGACTGTTGTCTGTCACTTGCAGTGGCTTAGTGTGTCAACCACACAAGACTGAGCTGAAAGGTGATGGATGTACCAGAGCTTTATCCAGTGGTAGAGAAAGACTAGCCTTGTGGAATTAGGGTGAAAGAGATAATTGAGCTTTGACTGCACCATAAGTTATGTGCAGTCAATATACTGGTTACATAGAATTGCTCATCGACAGAGCCAGAGTTAGAGGCCGTGGGGAGGGGGGAGTGTGTGGTGTGGGCTTCACAGTGGATGTCTGTGGCTTTTCCTGTAAATGTGATCCTTGAGTGAGCAGGAGTCTGTCCAGGCCTAGCTGGATTTGTGAATTTGGAGCCTCACCAAGACCCCCTGGTGTGCCCTTCGAAGATGCCAAGGGTTTATTATGGTATATTTTAGAAGGCTTTCCATTTTAAAAATCTCCAGTTAAATTGGGCCTTGGCACCTAAAGGATTAGTCTCTATTTATCCAGAAAATAAAGCCATTTTGGTGGAATTTAGTCTAGTGTTTTGAGGTTTTGCTAACCCATCAGAGTCCCTGGGGAATTCGTGTGTGCCTCTCTGCAGGCGTGGAGGAGGCCTGTAGAAAACCTGCTCATCTTCTCCCAGCCATCACTTCCTGCTGCTTTCAAACTTCACCTCAGCAGCCCCCTTTGTGAAGTCCTCCCAATCCCCAAGGCCAACTTGATTACTTCTTCCTGGGTGAATCACCTACTACCTGTTAAACTAGTCATAGTTTCCAGTTCATATTTATTTATCTGCCTTTCCTATAAGATCACAGGCTTCCTGTTGAAATACTATGTTTCCGTAAGAAATACTATGCCTCATAAATACTTATGTAAGAAATACTATGTTTCAGATTTGGGGTGTATCTTAGTGTCATAGTCAGCCACATGCCGCTGGGATGACTCTCCAAACCAGGCACAGTTAACGGGAGGAAAGGATTTATGAAGCTACAGATCCAGGGGACGTTTCAAAATGACAAGAGGCTAGCCCCCTTTCACAGGTCCAAACAAAGAGAAACCCATCACCAGTACCACACACACACAAGCAAAACAGGCAGGGGGAAGAGAGAAAATTTCTCCCTTATTATATAGCCTTAGGACAGGGGTCTTGTAACCCTTCCTAGACTTGTTGACTCCCAGAGCCTCTAAAATTTCTTTCCTGCACTGCCCTCCCAGGAAGGAAAATTTGTTTTTAGTTTTCCTAAGCCTTCTTACATCCTGCCCCCTACTGAGAGGGCTGTCTTCCTGTGAACATCCTCAGAGATCCATCCAAGATTACTAAAAAGGTCAGGTTGACAACAAAATTTAACCATCACAAGTCCACCTCTTATCAACTTGACATCAAACCATATCTCCTTATATCATACTTTTAACATATAAAGGCACAGAGTAAACATTTCCAACCACTATGAGGCATAACAAGGGAGAGTCTGTACCAATGCAAACTCAACAAACTAGGCAGACAAAAAACATCTGTAGTTCAAGTTCAATATCACAACTAGTGACTGATAGTCTCTGGATTTTCCAATTCTGTCCCTCCAGCTTAGCTGAGTAGCTGGGAAAGCTTCCATCCTGAGCCAACAGCACTCAATGGTAGCCCTTGCACAGTCCTGGTATTTACAAATATCTCTAGGTCTCCATCGCAAACCATGGTCCATCTTCTAATGGCTTCACTGGCCTATCAGAGACATCATACTCTGTTCCATTTACCCCATCTCAGCAGTGACTCCTGGAACTGTGTGCACTTCATGACCTACTCCACGCTTGCATTTCTTGTGCTTCCAAAAGCAATACCAAGTATTTAGGATACAGCTATGTTGTTAATTCAGATATAGAATAAATTGTGACCTCAAAGAGTAAGGTTCTTCCTTTCAGCTATCTCCTTCCAAAAGAGTTTGCATAGTCTATCATTCAGTCCTTCCTAGGTGGAAACACCTCAGGTATCCTTTCCATTGCTTCAATGTAAAGCAGTTAGGCTTTATATGTTGATAATATGTTGATAATATCAGCTTCAGTAACCTAAATACCAGTCTGTGCCAATAAATTAAACTTGCTTTGAGTTTTTTCCAACTTTTCTTAAATTCTCAGTTCTGTATCTTTAGCCAAACACAACAGTCCATTACTTAAATTCAACCTTGATCTAACTCTCTGGGCATGGGCAGCAGAATACAGCCAGATCTTATTCTAATAACACAGTTCTAATAATGTTCTCTGCAGTCTCTCCTTCCCCTTAGAAAGTTCATAAGCCAAGTCTGCAAATACAATTTTCTGTGTACTTAGCATTTTCAAATTCTCATCAGAATAGTGCATCAAACTTGGTTTACCACTCTGGAAGGCATCTTTAGTTGCAAGTACCAAGTCTATGGATTTATTCCTCCAGCATACAAATTCCAGAAAACCAAAATCCACACAATCAGATTCATTTTAGCCAATATCACCCCACTCCTGGGATCAAAACTGTCAGAGTCAGCCTTACACTGCTAGGATAAATCTCCAAACCAGATACACTTATGAGAGGAAAGGATTTATTGAAGCTACAGATCCAAGGGAAGTTCTATAATGGCAAAAAGAAGCTGGCCCCTTTTCACAGGTCCAAACAGAGAGAAATCCATCACCAGTACCAGACACACACACACAAGCAAAACAGGCAAAGGCAGAGAGAAATTTTCTCCCCCATTATATAGCCTTAGGGTGGGGTCTTGAAACCCTTCCTAGACTTGTTGACTCCCTAAGTCTCTGAAATTTCCTTCCTGCACTGCCCTCCCAAGAAGGAAAGTTTGTTTCTAGCTTTCCTGAACCTTTTTATATCCTGCCCCCTACTGAGAGCCTGCCTTCCTGTGAACATCCTCAGAGACCCACCCAAGATTACTGAAAAGGTCAAGTTGATAACAAAACTCAACCATTACACTCAGTAGAGTAGTTGCTGTGAATTCATGAAGCTCTTGGGTTCAATCCCCAGGACCACATAAACCATAGTGGCACACACCTTTAATCCCAGCACTCAGGAAGTTCTGAGGATCAGGTATTTAAGGTCATCCCTGGCTATAAAGCAAGTTCAAGATCAGCCTGGAGTACTTGAGACCCTGTCTCAAATAAACAAACACAACAACAAAAAGAAGAACTATATTTTACTGGGTGTGGTAGTATACAGTTATAATCCCAGCATTCAGGAGGCAAAGGCAGGATCATGAGTTTGAGGACAGTTTGGGATACATAGGAAGAAGGTGTGTGTGTGTGTGTGTGTGTGTGTGTGTGTGTGTGTGTGTGTGTTTGAGAGAGAGAGAGAGAGAAGGAAAAAAGAAACACTATATTCTATTTCAAGATATTACTCCCTCTCATCTTTTTACATCTCGAAAATAAGGCTAGCTATTGATGCCATGCTATCTATTAATTGGCAATATATTATCTCAGTGTTACATACTTTTAATTTTAGTATTACATAAAAAATTTAGTATTACATACAAGTATTACTAAGAGTGACTTACAGTAAGTGAAATGTGGCACATCTAACTCACCACTGTACATGACCTGGCTGTGGTAGGTGCTCAGATAATATAGGAAATGAACAGATTTTTGTCAGGGTGGCTTTCTCTGACAGATCTGGTAACTCTGGTAAGGGAGATCCATGGGACTCTAAGTAGCTTCCAGATCAATGAGGGGATAGAGTGGTGAGAGTAACCTTAACTGCTATACCAGATAGATCCTTAAACTGTATTAATAACATACTCAAAAGAAGTTCTTCTTCTTATTATTTTATTATTATTATTATTTACCAACATTAGCTGTACAGAGTAGGTGTTCCTGTTTGATGGTGGCTGTCCTCAGTGAGATATTTCTAGAAACCAGGTTCCTTCTCCACTGAATACCTTCTCCTCTAGCTCTCCCCAGGACCTCTTACCCTCCTCCCTCAAAGAACCAGTACAGAATAACTCCTAAATGAAAATGACTGTTCTCTCGTCCTAACCCTGTTTTCTTTGAGTTCTAGTTGAATGAAGAAATAGCAGGACAGCTTGGTTATCTGGCCTGGAGCTTGTTGAGCTAATTACAAGAGCCAGATAGGGGACAAATATAGACAACCACATTCTGGAGCGAAAATAACAGATTTCCTGTCTGATCAGGCAAATGGCTTATTGAAATCTGCCTCCAGTCTTGCATAAAGCTTCCCCCCCCCCCACAGGCCAGCTTACATAGAAACCCCGGTCCCCAACAAGATAGGGCCATAGTATTCTAGGTGTCTTGGCCTCTCTGACTGTGTAGAACAAATAAATCTTTTTAAAAAACAAATATTTTTTATTTATTTGCAAGCAAAGAGAGACAGAATGAACATGCCAGGATTTCCAGCTGCTACAGAAGAACCCCAGGTGCAGGCTCCACTTTGTGCATTTGGCTTTACATAGGTACTGGGGAATTGAACTTGGGTCCTTAGGCTTTGCAGGCAAATGCCTTAACTGCTGAGCCATCTCTCAGCCCCCAAATCTTTTGCTTTAGCCATATTGATGCAAAACTTTACTTCCTACAATTCCAGCCTCAGTTTCCACCAAGCACACCCCATCCAGGCAGAAGGGAACAGAGGGTATGGAAAAGGTAGGACCATTTTGAAGTCTGGTTCTCTTGTAGCTTCTGCTCACACTGTACTGGTGAGCCCATGTGGTATGTCACATCTAGATGCCAGGGAGGAAGTGGGCTGGGAAATGGAATTGTTAGCTGGACATCCCTTTCTTGGTTACAAGCTTGTTTGACAGAGCATATATCTTGGTGACTACTTGTCTCTCTACCACAGGGAACCATTGGACTGCTGCCTACATCAGGTGTAGCTATATACTTCTCGCTATTAAGTTTCATTTTCATTGGAGACTTTAATTATGTTAACTGAAAATTTCTGAGTTGCAAGAGGCAACTCTGACCGGTTTTGGTAAAAGTGGAAATACCCTGGTTAGGTAGAGCTGAGCTAAGGAGCTCAAAGAATGTCAATCACCTTTCTCTCTCCTTTCCTCTCTTCTCTTTCCTCGAATGTGATGGTTGTAGTTCACACCCTGGAACTCTCCTCATGGCCTGAAGGAGAAAGATGCATTGCTAGGCCCTTGCAGTCCATGACCTCAGAAGGAAAGAGGAAGCTTTTTCTCACAGATCCTCACTAGTATTGCACTCCACAAAGATTCTGTATGTCCCTAGTAGGCCATGTGATCATCCTTGGGCCCTTGTCTGGTCTATGGACCTGTAGGATGCTCCAAATGAGAGCTCAACAGGTAGTCTAGCTGACAGAATGCCTGCAGTGAACTAGGGCAGGGCAATTCCTATCAGAAAGGAAGAGCAGACACATAAGTGAAAATTAATCCCTCTTCCAGGGACCACTCAGCTTCTCCACACTCTCCCCTTCGTGTGCCTCACCCTGCAGCTGGAGAACCTGATGCTTTTCTCCAAATACCCCAGATCTCCCATTCTTCCGCACTGAGCCTCTTTCTGGAAAGACTGTCCTGTTCAGATGGCAGCCAGGTCCCAGCTATAACCTTCGTGAAGTTCTTCTGGACTCCTCCCCTCAGGCAGGATTTGCATCCCAACTCACTGAGCTTTGAGGCTTCAGAGTCTCAAACACAAGTGGGTCCTGTGGTCCCACCACACTGGAGGGTTGCATCTGGGTGCACATCTGGCCGGGCCTGCGAGCCGTCTGCAATGTGTTGTGTTGGTTGAGTCCACAGAGGTGTAAAATGCCATCTTGTCCAAAACAAACATGAATGTTGGGGAAGTCCCCACCCCCATCAAGCAGACGCTGCATGGGAGAGAGGTCTGAGAGGAGCTGGCTGCCCACAAAGCTCCAATTAGCCTCCAAATTATCTCCTGCGTCCCGTGTGCAAGGATTTCTAACCAAAATTTGCTGGAAAATGGATTCTCAATGCTTCTGTCTATTTACCTAATACTTAACCCAAGGATAACAACACACATACAAATTTAAAATAAAACACATGTTGGTTTTTTTTTTAAATAAAAATTTGAAACAGATGGTCTCCTTTAAGACAAATATTTATTCCCTTGACATTTTTTTCGCTTACATGTTTATATTTTTAAATATAGGCTTTATGCAGAGACCTTTGAGATGTCACGATAATAAAACCCATGTTGTTCCTAATTGTCTATTTCCTAGAAGTATAGTGCTGGAAGCAACCTCCAGGAGCTATCTCTGGCATCCCCTCCTCCAGGCAGGCCAACATGCAACCAGCTGAGACCAACTGGTGTTTATTTTGTTTATTTTGGAGCCTTTGGAGGAAGGAAGCTATAAACTGGTTCTTACTGACTCATGGACTCTCCATTGAGCTGTGAATGCTGGGCTGGGTGAAGCGCTCTTGGATGGGGCAGAGCTCCGAGCAAAGCCGCTGAGGGCCTTTTCTTCCTCTGAGTTGCCCTTGTTACAATCTTAATCTTTGCCCAGGATCTGCAATGTAGCTCCTCTCGCTTTGCATGCATGTGCTAGCTGGGTTCACTGGACCTACTTTTTGATATAACCAGCTCTCATTTTGATTGGGGTCATCAAATTTTCCCCCCTTATGGTAGGCAAGTGTTCAAAAGAATCAGATGCATGTGACGTTAGATGTGGTGGGTTGAATGTAACCACATGTCCTGCAGAGCTCAGGGATTTTTGATTGAGATTAGGCTGCCTTTTTAAGTCCCTAGAAGGCAGAACCCTGGCTGGAGGAGGTGTGTTACTGGGGGCTACTCTTGAGTCCAGCCCTACTAAGTGCAATGAGTGCCAGTTCGTGCTGGCTGTTTGTGCCTGGTGGCGCGGCTTTTCTCTCTCTGCTATGGATGTATGGTAAAGCAATCAGCTTCTTCACCATGATGAATCTTCCCCTGGAATCTGTGAGCTTGTTAAACCTTTTCTTCCCATACACTGCTTCTGTTGGGTGTTTGTCCAGCAATGAGAAGGTAACTGCAAGTCATCAGCAAGAAGGAGCCAGGCTTTAGTCCAAAGTATGTGAGGAACTTTCATTTGTGAGAAGTCATTGACTTTTCTGTGTCTTTATATCAGATAGCTTTTGCTGTGTAACCCTTAAACTGAGTTGATTTGATAAACAATATTTCTTAACTATTGTGTGGTAGGCAAGGCAGAGCGGGATGGGGATGAATTGTCTACGATGGCTCACACTGATGCCTGCTGAGCTCTGTGTCGACTGGAATTATGGAGAGCATTTGTCCACGTGTTTCTCATTACCCAGCAGGCTAGGCTGAGCTTATCCGAAGGGTGGCAGTTGTAAGGTTCTCAGGAGCATCAAAAGAGAGCAAGCCCTAATATTAGCTCAAGTGCTTTTTCAGGTCTCGATGCTGTTTGCCAGTGTCCCATTAGTAAACACAAGTCACAGGACTAGCCCAGAGCCAAATCAAATCAATCCAAATGACAATACATGGAGAAAAGGAGGTCACCTTTGTAAGCTTGCCACACTTCTTGACGATGGAAAGGGAGGTGTCCTTTCTTGGTTCCTATCAAATTCAGGCGGCCTAATAACTTTCCGGGTGAAAGAAGATCAAACCTCTTCGCATCCCAAACCTAATTTCAGCTGAGTATGAGATTCAATGACATTCTTTTAGGCTAATCTTTCATGCAGCTTCCTCGAGGACAAAGCCCTATGTCTCCTTAACTCTTGGGCCTAACGGAACAACTCAGAAATGTTCAATAAGTCATTTCAAAATGAATGAATGACAGCATGGCTGAAAGTTTCTCCTCCTGATAGAGAAACCATGCTAACTTAACTTGAGTTTGCCTTAACCCTCTTTGTTTGCCTAATAACTAAATTCATATGAAATAACAGACCCCAAACCATCACAGGTAGGAAATGGTTTGAAAACACAAGATCAAGTCCCTCAAATGTTTTTCCAAGTCTTTGTGTTAGGCTTTTAACAAAATCAAAATTATTCACTATGAAACGTGGCCTGATGTCATTCACCCCCTCTTGCCAGTCCTGATGGCCTTCTGTCTTTTCTTACAACACATATGTATGCTGTAGAAAAGCTTTCTGGAACTTTCGTATGTGGAACGCCACTGCCACCACTCAGGTCTTTACAAGGTTGGCACCTTCTTTTTCATTCTGACTTTACTTTGACTGGCACGGCCATTCTCAGAGGCAGATCAGCCCTGATCCTCTACAGTGAGGTGGCTGATGGGCCACTCTGCCATTGAGCTCCCCTCTGCATAGTGTCTGGCACCATGTGCTCATTTATGTACCCCCCCACCTCCCACCAGAGTGCTGTTAGATCCAGGTCAGCACCTCGGTGATCCTGCTCACTGGTCTCTCACCAGCATCAGGAGCATCGCTTGACTCAATACCCGAGAGAAACAGTTGAAAGGAGGAAAGGTGAATTTTGCCTCATTGTTTCAGAGGCTTCAGTCCATCCAGGCCTGGAGAATGTGGGGCACAGGGCAGCTCACCTCATGAGGCTGGGGTGCAGAGAGACAGGATGCTGGCACTCGCTGGCTTTCTCCTACTTAAGCCCCCATTCTGCAGGATGGCATGACCACATTCAAGGCAGCTCCCCACCCTTAGCTGACCCTCTCTGGAAGCATCTTCATAGACAGACCCGCATGTATGCTTTGCTTATCTCAGATGAGGTGCTTCTTGGTCCAGTCAAGTTGATGGTCAAGATTAACCATCGCAGTATGCGTTCCAGCAAGATTTTACCTGATCTTTTCCATCTCAGCTTCTTCTTTGTTCTTGATTTCATTGGCAGATATAAAAAGAAAGCCCTCCTCGAAATTTCTGAAGAGTAATGTAATCTGCTTCCCTCTCTATAACAGTTCTTTAAAACAAAAGACATCCACGAAGGAACTGCTGGAGAATCCCCACCTGCATTGGAAGCTTACAAAACCAACTCCAGGGACAGATAGTCAAGGTCACAGCCATGAATGATTCGGATGATTCCATTTTTGGCAATAATGTTGACAATGTGACCTTTCCTTAAAACTACATTTAAAAAGAAAAAAAAAAGTCAAATCAGCAAAGGGCTTCTAATGAAAAGCACCAGTTGCCTGTCCTTCCCGCCCCTCTCCCCTGCTCTCTGTGCTGCTACCAAGAGCCGTCCGCTTTTATCTGGTCTGTTTTCTAGTTCTAAAGCAGCGTATCTAAATGACGTGTGTCTACCGTCCTGCTTTGATTTCTCAACTTCAGACACGATCTTCTGCCTGCGGCTATGATGGATGAGGCTCCAGCTCTGGGCAACTCTCTTTCATGTTGCAGGCTCTCCTCTCCTGGGGAGCCTGGCTTGTCAGTTCAAGGGTGACACCGAGGAACCAGAAGGTCAGTAGGAGCTCTGTGCTTATGGGTGGCCCCTGGAAGGCTTTGGCCATTTGCTATGGACCCCTGAAATGCAGAGGCTTTTCTTTACTCTGGGGGGGGCAGGTGGAGGCCAGCCAGCAGCCCTTGTTCCCCTCAACCTTTTCTCTCCATCTTCCCTGTCTCTGGCCCGAGGACTCAGAGCAGCTCCCATACTGTGTACAGATTTGGATTAATTCCCCACTTCTCACTTTCATCACTCACTGACTCCTGGGAGTCAGACCCTCTCCAGGCTCTGCCAGTGGGGTGGCTGCAGCTCCTGCTTTGGCTAATTCCCTTCTGTCGGCTATAAGTTTTCAAGAAATGGCTGCCATTCTTCCTTGCCTGAAGGATTCCTCCCTTTTTTTTTCTTATGAAGAGGTTTACACATTTAGAAAATTAAATTTGTTGAGGTAAAGAAGTGAATGCATGTTCTTGTCTGCCATTGGACAGTTGAGACTTTTTTCCACTTATTTTTATGCTGTTTAGTTCATATTTTTAAACTTTTTTTGTGGGTGTGGTGTGCATATGTGTCTGTATGCAAATTCATATATGTGTGGACACGTGCTTGTGTGCAAGTGGATGTGTGTATGTGTGTGTGGTGTGTATATGTGTCTGTATGCAAATTCATATATGTGTGGACACGTGTTTGTGTGCAAGTGGATGTGTGTGTGTGTATTTGTAATGTGCTCCAGAGCAATGTCAAGTGTATTACTCATTCACTCTCTACCTTAGTCCCTGAAATTTGGCCAGTCTAGGAGCCAGCTTGCCCCAGGGATCTGCCTGTCTCTTCCTCCTGAGTGGTGGGATTACAGAGTCATACCACCATGCCCACTGGGCCATTTACCTGGGTGCCTGGGGCCTGAACTCAGGCCTTCACGCTTGTGTGGCAAGTACTTTCCCAACTGAGCCATTATCCTGGCCCCTGTGTTTCATTTCTTAAAAGAGTTACTCCTCAGTTTTTTTGCTCTGGCAGACATGATACCCTCAGCCCTGCTGCAAGAAGGTGCATTTTCCTCTCCTGTCCCATCCCCGTGCTACCATCCCGAGGCCTGGTCTGAGCACTTGGCTGAAGGAGCACTCCTTGTTTCCAAGGTCGCTTATTTTCACCTGCTGACCTGACCACGTGAAGCCCTCAGCAGGTCCTCTGACAGCCTTTGATCAGAGCAGATAGTCAGGGTTCTTTCAAGCCAGAGGCTCCCTCATGTCGCAGGCTCACTAAGGTTGTGGAAGATGACTTCCTCATTAAACAAAAGTAACTACTTAACTCTTCAGAGTGGGTATATCCTGTCTACTTCTGCATCTCCTCTAGGACCAGAAGGTCCCATCAACATAGGTGAAGTAGGTCCACGTTTCTGAGGACAATCTATGGAGAATGTTGGGTTGGAGGTGGGGCACAGTGGTTGGTCCTGGGCTGGCTGTTGGTCTGAACCTCAGAAGAACTCTCTTTAGTCCTGTGTAGACAACCTGATGTGGAGAGCTTGGATGTTGTCTTTCTGTGAGAGGACAGCTCTAGCTTCTCTTCCAACCACAGACCTCTCTCCACAGAGACCAAACTTGTCACCCTCTGAGCACTAATAATAACTAAGAGTCCAGAAAATGGAGATGCTGGAGGTACTGGGCTCAAGAAAGGCCCATACATTTGAGTCTGTTTTCAGAGGACCAGCAAAATGTAACTCAATCAAGTCCAGTGTTTATTAAAAACTCCACGTAGAAACTTAGGTACTGCACACATAACAGTATGAGTAAGAACATTATGGGTCAGAAAGGATGGAGTCAGGAGTCAAGGCCAGTTAATTCCAAACTGGAAAAAGCTTATCTATGCAACAATAACAAATCAGCTAGCATAGGTAGAGTACGACAAAGTGTGTCCATTGACATTGGCACACCTTCCTGCCATTGTTTGCAGTGCTATGGCAGAGGTGATGTCCACCCCTCTGCTCATGCCATCATTTTCCCTGCCAGGATGGAGTCTCCCCTCGAGTCCGTAAGCCTAATAAACCCATTCCTCCACAGCTGCTTTTGTTTGGGTTCTTTCTGCACAGCAACTAGAAAGCTGACTACAACAGTTTTGGTACCAGGAGTGGGGTCTGTTGCTGCTAGAACCCTGATTTTGTGGCTTGGCCTTTTGGAAGTGATCTGCAGGAGGAATGTGGAAGGATTTGAAACCTCGTCCTGAGAGACACCTTGCAGTGCTGTAAGTACAGCTTCATGGACCATTCTGGTCAGAATTAAAAGACCTGAATGCAGTAAGAACTATGGATTGTGAGGTTTGGCTTACAAGGGTGAGAAAGACCTTTGTCAGGACTGTGCCAAGCAGTTTGTGTGAGAGGCTTGCTGCGTTCTGCCTGCCTGTGTCCTGGGAACCTGTGCAGGGTTGTTTTATGTAAAGATGGATTGGTGTGAGCAGGTGGAGATGGCACAGAAAGAAAGATCTTTGGGCTAAAACTGCTGCCTGTTCACATGCAATTGTTTGAGAGATTACAACCATTGAGATTGGGCCAGCTGGTCTGCATTGGAACGACAGGAAGAATGCAGACTCTTTGAAGTAAGGGGCCTGAATGCTTTGTTCCCCCCCTGGATTAAGAAGATGGTAGCCCACCTGGTTCTGTGGAGTATAACAAATGCAGGAAGAGAGGGACATTGGATTTGCAACACAGTTTTGTTTTTGAAAAATGGCCATTGGCAATGTGAAACAGGTGTTCTAGATTGCCTGCGTGGAGCCTGATGGAGCCATGAGGATGAACTGTGGGTTGCAATAGAGACCCAATAAGATGCCAGGACTATGGATAGCTGCCCAGGTGAGCTGCCAGCACTGAATGAAGTTTCGGGAGTAGCCGAGTTGGAGGGGTGGAATTGAATCTCCAAGAGACTTGTTCAAATGCAGGATCATTGAACTTGGAGTTAGAGATTGATGCTGCCCTGCCAGTTTTTAATCTTGTATTGGTTCAATCTGTTTTTGCTGTGCCTCATGTTTTGCATTGTGAATGTTCTGTGCCATTATGGGTTTATTTTTGGTATTATGGCTCAGTTGAGAGCTGTGGGGCTTATAGAGTTGAGCTGAACACATTGTATTTACATCATGTATGATTATTAGTTTGTGGGGCCAGGGGTGGACTGTCATGGTTTGATTCAGGTGTCCCCCACAAACAAATGAATGTGCTCTGATTGATAGATCCTCAGCTGATGGCAAATTGGGTTTTACAACCTCACTGGAGTTGTGTTGTTGGGGGCAGGCTTATGGGGATTATAAACTAACTTCCCCTTGCCAATGTTTGGCATACCTTCCTGCCATTGTTTGCAGTGCTATGGCAGAGGTGATGTCCACTCCTCTGCTCTTGCCATCATTTGGAGTCTCCCCTTGAGTTCATAAGCCTAATAAACCCATTCCTCCACAAGCCACTTTTGTTTGAGTTCTTTCTGCGTAACAACTACAAAGCTGATTACAACACTCTCTATATCTTGTAAGTCCTTCCTTCTCCTGTTCTTGATACATGCTTCTCAAATGCAAGATAAGCAGTCTTTCTATTCTAGATTCTCCATTTTCATCAGTAGGTAAGCATGTATTATTTTCAATGACTTCCATTTCTTTTCTCTCTCTCTCTTTTTAAATAAAATGACATACAGTATATGTAGATTGTACAGCAGAGGTCATGAATTCAAATTCTTACAAAATTCAGGGAGGCAATGAAAATGAGTAAAATGGGCTGGGTATAAGGAAAATTGATGCCCAGAAATGTAAGCAAACCTTCTTTATATTTACTTGGCTATGGCCTAAGAACATATAATACAAACATATGATGCTGGAGAATATGTATTAAGTTTGAAATAGAAAAACATAACATTAAAAAGTAGAAATATGTAATTATTAATGTTTTCTTTCAGCCCTCATTACTCCTTTGCTTTAGAACCAGAAATGTGACACTTTTCTCTTGCCCAACACATCAATGTCGAGTCTTATATTTCATGTTGCGATGTGCTGTATAGAATTCAACCTTGAATCTTTTAACTGAGAGCAATAGTTTTATTTAGTTTCTTAATGGAAAACAGCTGTTCATGGCTGAGCATGGATAGAATCTTTGTATGATGGTTTTTATATTTAGGGTAACCAGTCCTGAGATATTTGCAGAACTTTTGGCATTCTAATGTTGCAAAATTTAGTTTTTAGGACTGAATTGTGGCTCAAAAAAATGAAACAAGGCTGAGAAAGCTGAGTTTAAAAAGTTCCACATATGACATACAATTCATAGAGAAAGGTAATTTTCAAAAATTGGAATCTTTTTTGGGAATCTGTCTTTGACTTCACAATATAGGGAGAGCAGTTTAAATAATCTCTTCCATTTTTTTTTTTGATTTTTCAAGGTAGGGTCTCACTTTAGCCCAGGCTGACCTGGAATTCACTATGCAGTCTCAGGGTGGCCTTGAACTCATGGTGATCCTCCTACCTCTGCCTCCCGAGTACTGGGATTAAAGGCGTGCGCCAACACGCCCGGCATCTCTTCCATTTTTGAAAATTGAATTCATCATGGAAAAATAGGCCTGATTATTCTTTGCAAAGTGAGTTTCCCTATGTTATAATTTTACTAAGAATGAACAAATTGAGTAGCCCATTTGCATACTTGTGAAGATTCTTGCAGAGAAGTACCCAAAAGGGTTGAATGGTGTGGTGGTGTGATCCAGGTGTCCCCCATAAACTTACGTGTTCTGAATGCTAGGTACCCAGATGGTGGCAATTTTGGAATTGGAACCTTGTTGGAGCTGTGTTGTTGGGGGTGGGCTTATGGGTGTTATAGCCAGTTTCCCCTTGCCAGTGTTTGGCACACTCTCCTGCTGCTGCTGTCCAGGAGGTGATGTCCACCCTCTGCTCATGCCACCGTTTTCCCTGCCATCATGGAGCTTCCCCTCGAGTCTGTAAACCAGAATAATCCCATTCTTCCTATAAGGTGTTTGTGGTCCAGTTCTTTGTGCAGCAATGAGAAGCTGACTGCAGCAGATGGCTTAGAATGTTTATTGGAGAGGTAACACTCTGATCCAGTTTTTGCTGGTGAGTTAGGTTGAGTCTTTGTTGGGTGATATGAACATATTAATTAGTTTCTAGCTGTTTCCCCATCCTAAAAATAAAAGACCCCAATGCCATTTAAACTATCCCTCATTTATTAGGACAGATGAATATTATGATGATTTTGTATCTAGTTCATTAAGCACAACATGGGACTTCCTTTGTTTTCAGCTCTGAAAGTGACTCCTAAGACCTGTGATATGTTCTTTTTTTTAACTTTTTAGCACAAGTGTTTTTGTTTTATTTTGAAGCACTTCCTGAAGAATTACTTAGGTTCCATGGTTGTGAACATTTTGCCACCTTGGATTCAAGTTTCACAATAAGGTCAGTGTTAACGCCCACCAGCTCAGGAACTATTTCATAGCCGGGCTCTGCTAATTTTGACCTGACCTGTAGGCTTTAAATTTTCCAAGACTCCTCAACACACAGAGCTTAGTCATTTCCTGAAATTGTGCCGGTGATGGACACCATGTTCAAAAGTTGGCCAATCACATCGAAGTCTCCTTGGAACCATAAATAAATATCACTGACTGGGTGGTATTATTGAAATGGCACTCCCATACTCTTTCTTGGGAAATGCCGCAGATGGTTTAGCTTTGGCATACAACCTGTCCTGTAAGTTTTCAGTCGTCATCACACTGAGCAACAGTGTTTCTGTTTAGTCTTCCACCAGCAAATACCTCGTCTTTATTCAAGGCACAGATTCCCGCCAACAGTACTTTTAGAAACTCCATGTTGTGCTCACCTCTGCACTTTAGTTTTCGCCTGTATCACTTGGCTTACTTCACTGAAAAACCAAGTAAGTTTTCATATATCCATCAAGGCTGCCTTGACTGGCTTCTTTTGATACCAATACACTTTATTTGCGTGTCAAACTTGGAAGAATGTTTAGAATTAGTGCAAAAAGCTTTTTTTGTCAGGTGTGGTGGTATGCATCTTTAATCCCAGCACCAGCGAGGCTGAGGTAGGAGAATCACTGTGAGTTCAAGGCCATCCTGGGCTACATAGTGACTTTCAAGTCTGCCTGGACTAGTGGGAGACCATGTTTCACAAAGCCAAAAAGGAAAAATCAAAGCAATTTTCTAACTTTTTTTTTTGCAAACATCCAGATAGATCCTTACTTAATTATTTGTAATGGGCTTCCTCCTAGTGTTGTCATTAAACTTAGTTTTGGCTTATTGTCTCCTTCCAGGCCTCCCCCCATCTTCCTGCCTCCTTCCCCCCCACTCCACCTCCCATGCCTGCTTTTTTCTTTTGCCCCCAGCGTTCTCCCTTCTGCTTTCAAATCACATGCAAACACAGTCTTTTTTTTGATACCCTTTGGTTTTCACCCTTTTGATTGCATCAGTAGGATGTAAGTGGATTGGTGCTCTCTGTCTCTCTCTCATCTGCATATATATATACATATATATGTATATATATATACATACCTTCACATTTAACACACACATGTTTATATGTGCGTGTCTGTAAATATTACTTTATTCCGAAGATGACTAAAGGAAAAACACAGTCCAAGATGCCGACCCATGACTCCCAGCCCCAGGCTTAGTGATGGGAAATGGGTGAGGAGCGGTGGAGTGTAGGGCAATATGGAAAACTGCTTAACTCCAGGGGACTCTCCCTTTGCTGAAACATGATTCCACCATGGAGCTTCTCTTTGCTAAAACTTAAAAAAGGCATGGTATATGCATTAAAAAGTCAGTGTATTTGAGGAGTATGGTGTGGAGAGTTTCTGTGACTAGAACGTTGTGGAAGAGCCTGTGTCTGAATGAAGGCACAGACAGTCTCAGGGTGCA
>PVHP010026480.1:0-24632 GCA_004024765.1 Zapus hudsonius | reverse complement strand
AACTTCTTTTTGGGTTGCTTCTATCATCCTGTTGAGATGTGATTTCATTTCAAGGTTTGATTTAATTACTTCTTCCTGACAGTCATTCTTATATTTGCAGATGTATTCGGTTAATTTGGAAAGCTGGTTTTTGATACCTTCAGTTTGCTGGCTTGCCTTTAGTTCTGATATGTCTCTTCTGACATCCATTTGGTTCTCCTCCATTATATTATGCCTGGTCGCAAAGCTAATAACCTGACTTTGTACCCTTTCAATATGTTGGTCCATCTTTTCTTGCATGACTAACATTAAGTTCTCCTTAGGATCTGTGCCAGTATGATCAGGGTTTATTGTTGTGTCTTCCTGAGCCTGCCTCTGCTCTCTCCCTTTAGTTGTGTTGTTGATGTCATTTGGTGTGGTCTCCTCAGCTGGGGTAATATTCTTGCATTGAGGTCTGTCCATTTCGATTCCACTCAAGGTGGTTGGTGGGATGCCTTGAGATATATGAGCACTGGAAAGGTGAAGTGGTGGGAAAGCAGCCAGTCTGGCAAGAAAAGGTAGCTATACCAAAGTGGGAAAGCTGCTGCTTCCAGGGGCGGGAAAGCAGCCGGGTCCGGTGTGGGATAGCAGCCGGTTCCGGGCAGAAAAAGCAGCTGGTCACAGATGGGAAAGTAGCTGGGACACGGGTCGGGGAAGCAGCCTAGTCCAGGGTGGGAGAGGAGCCGGTTTCCTGGGCGTGAAAGCAGCTGGACTCAGGACAGCAAAGCAGTCCGACTCAGGCAGAAAAGGCAGCCTGGTCCCTGGGTGGGAAAGCAGCTGGGTCTGGGCGGGTGGGAAGGCATCCATCTCGGGCCCCAGATGGGTGGGATGGCAGCCATCTTGGGCCCCAGACAGGCGGGAAGGAGGCTGGCTCATGCCCCGGACAGGTGGGAAGGCGGGCGGCTCGAGCCCCGGGGTGGCAGAAAGCCTGCCGGCTAGGGCCCAGGTGTGGTGGGAAGGTGTCAGGCTTAGGCCCCAGGTTGGCAGGAAGTCAGCTGGCTAGGGACCCAGGCTGGCGGGAAGTGGGCCGGCTTGTGCCCTGGGGTAGCGGCTAGGGCCCCGGAGTGGCGGGAAGCTGGCCGGCTAGGGCAGCAGGGTGGCAAGAAGCTGGCTCACGCGGGCCCCAGGGTATCGGGAAGCCGGACAGCTAGGGCACCAGGGTGGCAGTAAGGCGGCAGGCTCTGGCCCTGGGGTGCCGGGAAGGCGGGTGGCTAGAGCCCTGGGGTGGCGTGAAGGTGACCATCTCTGGTCCCGGTGTGGCAGGAAGTGGCTGGGTAGGGCCCCAGTATGCCTGGAAGGCAGGGGGCTCAGACCCCTGGAGCAGGTTCTGACGGCTGGACTGTTGTACTCACTGCTTCCCATGAGCCCTTATGTTGGATACAGGTTCCAATCAGAAGAATCTGTTGCTGGAAAGTGTCCAAAGTTGAGGTCCTAGCTATTGCTTGTGTCCACAGCCTTGATCACAGCTAAAAACTCTAACCTCTCTTCCCCTGGGGAAACTGCGTGGCTTCTAGTTCACCATCATGAACTGGAAGGCCTATCAATGTGATTGCTACATGATCTTTTTATGTCATCCGATTGAATTTATTGTGTCTGTCAATGAGAATCTACACTTAGGTATAAAATGAACTATAGAATGCCTAATTTATTAAACTACTAAAATTAGAAGGAATCAAAATATTAAAAATGCACACCACCTGTGTATTTTAAGTATTTTTTCATGTGAAATGTTGAGTGAAAGGAAAAATTAAGATTAAGATTCTTATAAATTTACCAATCTGAGATTAATTACTGACTTTCCTAATACATAATCTCTCCTTGGCTAAAATGTTGGCATAAATGTAGTATTTAATTTGGAACAGGAAAACAGATATAAAACTTTGTAAACCAGAGCATTAAAGGTCTAACAGTGAAACCATAGATTAGTAGAAGAAATTCTGGTTAATATTTATCTAATCTTAAATAATAATAATAAATCTTAAATAATAGCAGTGAGAAGCACTTTTAGCATTACAGCAAAGAGTGCCTTTGGTGGGAGTTTAGGTAGAGGTAGAGGCACAAAGCTGAAAAGCACCATAATTTTCAGTAACTGTATGTCAAAATACAGTATAAGATTAAAAACAAGCAACCTCTGGTAAATTATGTGCTAACACATTCTACACATGAATGATTAATATACTAATGATAGATAAGCAGCTTCTTCAAACATGAAGAAAGCTGTATTAATTAAGGACAGTAATAGAATCCAGGATTTCCATTAATTGAGTAATGATGAGTTCCTAAATGAAAAAGTAGTGATAAAAACGAAATAGTAAAAGTATTGGATATTTTATTAAGGTGTGGACTTCAAGGGGAAGGAAAGATGAATCATCACTATTCAGTGCTTATAAACCCACCACAATCCTTAGGAAGAGTATATATTTCCAAATGAACAATCAATGTTTTCAAGATACAGCACCACAAGAACTTAAGCAGAAAACCTTATGTGAAACACATCTAAATCTATTTGAACCGTAAATAACTTCACAAATGATTTTGTCAGTATGAACATCTGCCTAGTTTACTCTAGAACTTTCTAGAAAACACTTGTGATTATGCCTTTAGTTCTATTTCAGGTCATTCCTCTGTAGTAATCAGTAAAATCAAGTGGCCTTTTCTGTAAATAACACACAGTCAATTTTTGCTCCCTTGCATTTCCACATATTTCCACCAAAAACTCTAAAAGAAAAATCAGCAAGACCGCACATAATGCAATCTTATGCCCTCTGTCAATCTATGCAGTCCAATACCATACACACAGTATGACAAAAAATGGGTACACTTAGAATCGTCTCACCACCTAGTCCACTATCCGCACAATGCTTAGATGAAGACTCCTCTAATAAAAATAGGTTTGGTCAGAGGATAGCATAAAATTTTGATGTTATTTTTGTTGTTGAACAATGTTTTTCTTTTGTTTTGTTTTGCTTTGCTTTGCTTTTGACACTATGTAACACTGACTGACCTACAACCCACAATTCCTCCTGCCTCAGCCTCCCAAACTCTAGGGTTACAGATTTGTCCCACCATGCCCTGCTCAATATAACAGTTCTATATGTAAGAGAATTATACTTACCCAATATACCCTTTAAGATTTAATTCCCATTGGGTTTGATATATGCTACTTGGACTGCTAATGTATAACTGGGTCAATGTCTATTGATTTGAAGATATGTTGATAATTTATGGCTCAGTGAGAAAAATATTATAAAGTCATGAGTCATATGATTAAATTTCTTTTATTAACACAACTAGGAACTAAAATGACCAAAGAGTATGAGAATTTTTCTTTCTTTTTCTTCTCATTCATAACCTAATTTTTGGCCAAAAAGAAAGCATTATGTATAGAAAAATAACTACAAATTATAAAAATAAAATTAAAGTACTGGAACACAAAACCATATTGTTAATTGGATATTTGTTCACTAACAGAGAAATCCTGATGTTATGCTTTCCAATCATTCCTTACAATTATCACTATTAATGAATGGAACTGGAACAAATATTTAACATCTGAAATACTTTAGATTCTAGAAGTTTAAAAAATGCCTAAAACATAAAATTACCCTTTTTAATGGGTTCCAAATATATGTGTACATATATGCACATGGGTATGTATACCTATATGTACATAAGTGCTTAACATTAATAGTGCCATCACTTAAGCACATTTGTACAGTTGTTCTTTTTGAAAAAAATCACTAAATTTTATATAGAAAGCTTGGGAAATATTGGAAAGTTAACTATGCTTCATCAACATCAATGTAGATATATTTTATAGAATTGGTCCAAATATCTACTAACACCATGATTTATTTAGCATAGTGACATATCTATTTACAGATCACATTATTTAATCTTTAAAAAAAAGAAAGTTAATGTGACATGATCAATATATATTTCATAAAGTTTACACTTTGGGTGATTTTCTCTTGTTTTAATTTCCTAAAGTCTTTTCAGGAAGTTCACTCAAGCTAATATATTTACTATTTGTAAGGTTTTACTGTTTCTGGTAGATTTAGTTTTCTTTGGAAAATCAATGCACATTTTCCTAGTCTTTAGATTTTTCACTTTCACCCTAAATTGACTTATCCTTTGAAGATAATTCTTAGAAGATATTTAGAGCTTTGAAAGTAGTTTGATGTATTTTAAATCATGTTATATCAAATAAATATATAATTACTAGTAAGTTAAATGTTTATTATGATATTCATATATATCAGTATTCCATATAATTAGTGCTGTCTGAAAATGTAAAACATGACTAAAACCAATTTAATTCTCCATAGGACATTGACATTTTTATTGGCATAAAAATGAGACAGCCATCTGGTTATTCCTAAACATATCAATATGAAGAAACATAGAAACAATAATCTAAACAAAGATTAAAATTAAATTTTTCATAAAATTTGTATCTTTACTGCATGGATGCAACCTAACATGCAACTCATTTATGTGAAGGCCATGTAAGTCCTTGCACACCTTGAGGATCTTCTCAATGGCATGGTCATAGATGGTTATTGTCATGTCCAAACCAAGGCTATACTTTGTGGCTGTGTACAAAATTTGTCGGTCAGAATGTGCCATGTCTTTCTCTTTTCCACTTAATTTGCTGTCTGGGAATTTGACTGTGCATGCAACAATAGTTGCATGACATTTCCAACAGACATCAAGTGGAATTAGAATGCCTTTTATATTTGAAAATCAATAGGCTACATAGATTCTTTAGCCACCTATAGTTAGGTAAATTCACTCCTCTAACAATTAAACAGAGATGTAAAATAATAATATTGTTTTCCAGCTTCTGGAATGGTTGTCTATTTTTACTTTCAGTAGTGATCTTGGCCTTGACTCTTGTTATACTAGATTTGGTCAACTGCTGCTTCCTGCTGTCAGAATCAATCAGCATCTAAGATCTTTTCTTCTTATACCCTTATCTTGGAAAAGTCCAGACATGATTCATGTAGCAATTTAAAATCTTCCAATTCCTTTGGGCCAGTACTATCTGGATTCCTTTTATATGAATCAGATTCACCAACACCCTTCTTTCCAAGATCCATGGTAGAGTCACTTGTGATCTTTTTCATCTCTTTATCTATATAGGTCTTGAGATTTAAATTAAACTTGCCTTTACACTGATAGTCTTCACTCATAACTGCAGAAAAGAACCCAACCAAATGTGGCTTGTGGAGGAATGGGTCTATTTTGACTTAGACTTGAGGGAAAGCTCCATGATGGCAGGGAGAATGATGGCCTTAGCAGAGGGGTGGACATCATCTCCTGGCCAATATCAGGTGGAAAACAGCAACAGGAGAGTGCTAAACACTGGCAAGGGGAAGCTAGCTATAACACCTAATAGCCCACCCAGAACAACACACCTTCAACAAAGTCCCAGTACTCAAACTGCCATCAACTCGGGATCAAGCCTTCAGAACACATTTGTTTCTTGGGGACTCCTAGATAAAACCATCACAATCCACTTCAGGACCCCATAAACTTATAATCATAATAATGTAAAATGCAATGCATTCAGCTCAACTACACAAGTCCCCACAGTTTTTCTTTCAACTGAGTCATAATACCAAAAAGCAAACCCATAATGCCACAGAACATTCACACTGCAAAAGATGGCATTGGACATAAGCAAAGACAGATTGAACCAATACAAGATTTAAAACAGATAAGGCAAACATCAAACTCTAAACCCAAGTTCAATAATAACCAGTAACAAGTCTCTTGGAGTTCAGAATCTGGCCCTCCAGCTCGGCTATTCACAGTCTGGAAAAACTTCATCCACTGCTGGCAGCTCGCCTTGGCAGCCATCCATAGTCCTGGCATTCATTGGGTCTCCAGTGCAACCCACAGTTCATCCTCATGGCTCCAATGGGCCTGAACACAGGCAATCCAACTCACCTGTTTCAGACTGCCCATGGCCAAAAACTGTGTTGCAAATCCAAAGACCCTCTCTTCTTGCATTTGTTATACTCCATAGTACCAGGTTGGCTACCAACTTGTTGACCCAGGGAGAATAAAGATATTTTTGAAGAGCAGGAAATCTCCTTTAGCATTCAAGCCCCTTACTACAAAAGAGTCCACATTCTTCATGCTGTCCCAAGGCAGATCGCCTGGCCCAATCTCAATGACAATTGCAGCTGAATGGGCAACAGCTTCAGACCAGAAATATCATTTATTTCTGTTCCAGCTCCACCTCCTCACAGTAGTCCATTTCTATGCAAAGCAACCCTGCACAAGTTCTCAGGACACAGGCAAGCAGAACTCAGTAAGCCTCACACACGAACTGCTTCTGGCACAGTCCTGACAAAATTCTTTTTCACCCTCATAAGCCAAACTTCATAGAGTTTAGTCCTTACTGCATTCAGGTCTTTCCAACTCTGACCAGAATGTCCATCAAGCTGCACTTATAGCACTTCAAGGTTTCTCTTAGGCTGAGGTTTCAAATCTGTCCATATTCCTCCGCAAATCAGTTCCAAATGGCCAAAAGCCGCAGAATCGGGGTTCTAGCAGCTACAACAGACCCCACTCTCTGGTACCAAAACTGCTATAGTCAACCTTCTCTCACTGCAGAAAAGAACCCAACCAAAATCAGCTTGTCGAGGAATGAGTTTATTTTGATTGACAGTCTTGAGGTGAAGCTCCATGAGCAGAGAGGTGGGCATCAAATGCTGGTCAACATCAGGTGGACATCAGCAACAGGAGAGTGTACCAAACACTGGCAAGGGGAAGCTGGCAATAACCCCCATAAACCTTCCCCCAACAGCACACCTCCAACAAGGTTCCAAAATTGCTATCAGCTGGGTATTGAGCACTCAGAACACATTTGTTTGTGAGGGACACCTGGATCAAACCATCACCTATATATTATCGGAGATACCATCTGCACTTACACCAGTGTTGTAACAAAAACCTTCCTTACATAGTGGACATTTCTGGCTGTGATGTGCCTGATAGCTCTTGATGAGCTCCCAGAAGTTCTAGTGACACTGGATGGGGAAGAAGGTTCAGCATGTCATTTCAGGTCTTGATTTACAGAATGCTGTACATAACCATCACTATTGCTTATTACTCTCCCTGGTCCTCAGGTCCTCTATGAGCTTGTCTTCCACAGTACTGGCACCTTGATCACAGAAATTACCCATTATTTCAAAGAAGTTAGAGATGTCCTTATAGGTTCCCACAGAACCCAGTGTGGAATCCTGATGTAGATGGGGCTATATAGCAGCAAGAGAAGGTCAGAGGCACACCAGTTTTGGGATAGATGACTAACTACAAATATTAAGACACAATGATAAATTAAATAAAAACTACATAGTTTTAAAGGCTTCAGGTATTTGATAGAAAAATTGAGAGTGATGAATGAAGTTTCTGCATGCATAGAATGAGACAAAATACTTCTATCTAGATCACATGAAAGTGATTCTAAGGATATCCAAAACACTATTGTGGAACAGTGTTGTGCATCTCACTTCTAGTTTTTTAAGTGTTTTTTTTATTTGCAATCAGAGTGGAGCAGAGAGAGATACAGAGAGAGACCAAGAGAGAGACAGAGAGAGACAGAGAGAGAGAGAGACAGAGAAAGAATGGGCGCACACAAGGCCCCAGGCAGCCCCTTCAAAAAACTCCAGATTTATGCACCTCTTTGTGCATCTTGCTTTATGTGGTACATGGGGACTGGGGAATTGAACCTGGGTCCTTAGGCTTTGGAGACAAGTGCCTTAACCACTAAGCAATCTCTACAGCCCTAGTTTTTATTTTAATTTGGGTTTATAGTTTATCTACTGTTGCTTAGAATAATACTGATCTCATAGTAAATACTCAAAAAACTGGGTGTTTTGGTTCTTAGTTAAGCCTAACAGAGGCCACAGAATTGTCCTGAAGCTTAAAGACAGTCTGGGCTACAAAGTGAGTTCCAGACTAGCCTGGGATCTAGAATAAACCCCATTTCAAAGAAAACACAGAAAAAGCAAGTGCTTGCAAGCATGCTTTTCATCATAAATATGTGCATGGTTGAACAAACAAGTGAAAGCAAATCCAGACCACAATTAATGATATATAGGTGTCAACAATCTACTATATATGGCATATATGCCTTAGGCCTCACTGTGCTAAGTAAATGCCACACCCTCAGAAATTAGTCAGGTGTTACTTTCTAGCTTTTTGTGTTATCGAGTTTTATTTTCTCTGACAAAATACAATTGAGAAATCATGGAAAAGAGAGTGTGGCAGTAGGCTATAGGTCAGTTCTAATCAAGAAACTTTGAGAAAACTATTTTTCAATCAATATCTTTATTGTCCAAAATTAGATACATTGTATTAGGAAAGATTATGTGGCATCCCCATTTCCCTCCTCCCTATCCCTAATCCACTGGGTATCCTCCTTGGTGAACAAACTGGATTTAAATCAGCAAGACAGACACCAGTGATTTCCAACATAACCCAAAGCAGAAGTCCAGAGACACTTAAGATATTAACAATAATAGTTGACTTAAAACTCATCCACTATGACTCAGGGAACTAAGCAGAAGAGGGAGTGGAAAGATTGTAAGTGCCATGGTGGGGGAGAATATCCAGAGACATTTGCCCTTCTCAGAAACAACACACAAAGGGGGGGGGAGGGGCTGGTGGAACCTGGCTGCCTCCTGTGCTATTCATAACCCCTTACCCCATGGAGAAAACTATTTTTGCCTAAAGGTGAAGAGCAGTGCTGATGAAAACACCAAGTTAATGATGCAGATCAGGCAAGAAAAAGGAACAGGCATCAACCTAGATGAATGGAAAGGAAGATTTCCCAACATCATGACTGAGAGGCAAGATTTCTCAAAAGCCTAATTACAAAGGAGGATGGAGGTGAGTGTTAAGCACTGTGACAGCACTGCCCCAGAGGTAGACTAAACAGAAGACCCATATAGGGAAGGAAAGTATTGCAGTCAGATTTTCATTGCTGCTACAAATATCCAAACAGAAACAGCTTATAGGAGGAAAGAGTTTATTTTGGCTAACAGACTCAAGGGAAGCTCCATGATGTCAGGGAAAACGACACTGGACATCACCTCCTGGCCAACATCAGGTGGACAACAACCAGAGAGTGTGACAAACACTGAAAAGGGGAAGCTGGCTATAACACCCTTATGCCCACCCCCAACAACACACCTCAAACAAGGTTCCAATCCCAAAATTGTTACCAGCTGAGGATTAAGCATTCAGAACACAGAGGTTAACAGGGGACATCTGAATCAAACCACCACCAAAAGGGCCATCTATCCACTAAGATATGATTGCCAATAATAAATAATTTTAATCTTCATACTGTACATAAATATTGCTTTTGCTCATTACTCTCCCTGATCTCCTTGATCACAGAAATCACCCATTATTTTAAAGAAGATAGAGACATCCTTTAAAAAATATTAGTGGACAAATTAAAATAAAATTTTGCACATATTTACCCATTTTCTAATGAAAAATATTGTAACTGTGCTATACTCTCTAGTACAGGGAAGAAATACAGAGTCTCTAAATTATTTTTGTGCAAGGTGAAAAACCATAACTAGGATAGCAAAGGTCATATTGTCACAATTAGACCAGAAGCATAGCAGGGAACTACTCAGTTTCATTCTGTATCCAATGCCTTTGTAAATAAACATTTTAGCATTAATTTTTAATTGTTTTTGCTTTGTACTTAGTGTTTAAAGGTATCCTGGAAATCTGCTAGTCTTGCCAAACTTTTGATGAATGATTCTATTGGCTCTCATGCAAAATCCAACCAGGAGGAGGCTCGTTCAGTTAATACAAATAGTTTTCAGGAAATTAACACTACTTATGGAAAGTTTTGATATAAAGGAAACATGCACTAAAATAAAACACCAGTTATTATAATGTGAATTTTAAAATCATCTAGAAAATAATACTGGAGCACAGAAATAACTATTTAATTTAAGTGACCATGAATTAATTAGTTTGACTAATTGAGTTTATCTGAGAAGTTTCTCAGTCTGATCTAGTTATTACTCCTAGAAAATTCAACAGAATGAAAACTTGGAAATTCATAGATTATCATAGGTGAGCCTAGTCCCATTAGAAACTTGGTAAAGTATGTTAGACATATGGGTGTGTTATAAAGCTAAAAGTCCTAATGAAGGAAAAATCAAAATTCTAACAATAAGAAAATATTAGAAGAGTGAATACTAAAATAAGTTAGTATCTCTACAGTGTAGTCTAATGGAATAGATATTATTGGTATGATTACAGACATAGAGATTGAAAAGACATAAAAGGTCAGGTGTTAGTAATTTTTCAATATAGTTTACATTAGTACACAAGCAACCATAAAGGTTCCACTAGAAAACTCTTATAAGTGACAAACATTTCCAGCAAATTAATATCAAATAAAACTTGATATTATATATTAATATCAAACAGGTTGAGGAAGAAATCAGGGAAACAATCCCATTGAAAATTGCTTTGAAATACTATAGGATGGATGCATCTCATAAAGGAGACTAAAGACATCTACAATGAAAAGTTTGAAACAATCAAGAGAGAAAATGAAGACACTAGGTGATGGAAAGACCTCCTATGGATTTGAAGAATCAGTGTTGAATATCATGCCGAAACAATCTACAGACTCAATGTATCTCCATAAAAATTCCAATACCATACTTCATATTTCTCTTCACAGGAGAAAAGTGTTAAAATTAACTTGTAAACAAAAACAAACTACAATAGGCACATTAATCCTGAGCAAAAGAATAATAACCTAAATTCAAATTATTCTACAGAGCCTCAGTAATAAAAATATCATTGTATTGCACCAAAATCAGGCATGTCATCCCCTGATGATAACATGATAGAAGATCCAGATTTAAATTCAACCAGGTACAGCCAAAAAGACTCATGGGATAAAAGGCCTCTTCAACAAATGATCCTGGGAAAACCTGGATATTCACATGTAAAATAATGAAACTAGATCTTTATCTCTCACCCTGCACAAAATCACCTCCACAATAAACCAAAGTCCTTAACATAAGACCTGAAACTCTGAAATTATTGGAGGAAAAAGTAGGGAAGACACTGCAAGACATGGCCATAAGCAAGTAGTTTCTGAATAGGATTCCAGTTGCTTAAGAAATAATGCCAACAAATGGGAGCTCATGAAATTAAAAGGCTTCTTGGGCCAGGAAGATAGCTTAGTGGTTAAAACTGCTTGCTCACAGAGACTCAAGATCCAGGTTCAAATCCTCAATACCCACATAAAGCCAGCTGCACAAAGTTACACATGCACCGGAGTTACTTTGCAGCAGCAGGAAGCCCTAAGGTATATTCACAATCTGTCTGTCTCTGTCTCTGTCTCTATCTCTGTCTCTATCTCTGTCTCTCTCTCATACAACTAAATACAAATATTTTTATAAAGAAATTAAAAAGTTTCTGCTTTGGAAAAGAAACAGTTAATCTAGTTAAGAAACAACTTACATAATGGGAGAAAACTATTGCCAGTTATACATCTCAATAAGGGTTTGTACTTGAATATACAAAGATCTCAAAAATGAAAATTGAGCAATGAGAAAACAAACAGCTCAATCAATAATCGGGATAATATAATGAACAGAGAGTTTTCAAAAGAGGAAATACGAAGATCCAACAAACATATGTGCAACCTCACTGGACATCAGAGAAATGCCATTTAAAAACTATATTGAGATCCTTTCTCACTCCAGTCAGAATGTCAATCATTAGAAAAAAATGCTTGTTTGCATGCGCACTCTGCTCTTGGGAATGCAAGCAGGTCCAACCTCTATGGATATCAGTATAAAGGTTTCTTTAAAAAATAGAAATAGATCTGTCATATGACTGATATACCACTCCTAGGTACTTACTTGCATAACTCAACGTTTCACAGAGATACTTTCACAAAATTAATAAAAGCTAAGGTATAAAACCAACGTAAGTATCTAAAACCAGAGGAATATATAAGAAAAAAGTGATCTCTATATAGTTTTGTTCCAGTCATAAATAAGAATGAACCTATGTCATTTTCAGAAAATGTAGATGCAATTGCAACTAATCATATTAAGCAAGTTAAACCAGTGTTAGAAAGACAAATATATATTTTCTCTCATTTGTGATTTATAGGTTTCATATAGTCACATAAAATCATGTGTGCATATATTAAACAGCAGTAGAAGTGAAATGGTCTAGGAGGACAAAGGTGATTAACAGGAAGGGGAAAGTAAGACAGGGTAAAGGGAATGGAGTATGTTGGGGGAAGGGGGATATACTCAATATATACTTCTAAGAAAATTGAAAACAAAAAGGTCTGTGGTAGGCCTAAAAATAATGCACATAGCAATAGTTTACATGAGTGCCAACGAGAGAGGAAGCCACTTTGTGAAAGCTTTCCTCTTGCAGATTTTTGAGGAATAGGAAGGGAAGTAGCATAACTGGGTAGTAGAAGGGAATGGGTGACAAAGAAGTAGAAGTTTTTCAGGGAACACCGCTCTAAATAGAGAATTTTAGAGTTAATTTAAAAGGCAAAATGAGGGCTGGAGAGATTGCTCAGTGGTTAACACACTTTCCTCCAGAGCCTAGGGCCCTGGGTTCAATTCCCCAGTACCCACATAGTACACATAAGCCAGACCTAGTTCTCTCTCTCTCTCTCTCTCTCTCTCTCTCTCTCTCTCTCTCTCTCTCTCTGCTTGAAAAATGAATAAATAATTTTTTTAAATGCAAAATGAAATCTGTATAAATAGGACAGTCTTATTTGCTTCTCTACTATTAGGCATAACAGTTAATGGCATGAATTTAAATTTTAATACAGTAATTATTCCTTCTTAGTTCATTTAAAATTTTAGCAGAAAATTCTCATTTCTTAGTTTTATAAGATTTGTTTATGAGGACTGGTGGAAACTTTTGTCATCTTTCAAATTTCAAAGCTATTTTCTAGGTCAATACTCAATATTCTAAATGGAAACTTAAGAGAAAATATAAAATATTCACTATGGATGGTAGCCATAGTTTTTTTTCTTGGTATCTAAGCTTTGCATCTGGGTCAGAAGAATTTTTCTATGATATTTCAAGAATTAAATAACAACCTATGAGGTAGTGAAAAAGATTAATGTCCCAGGACATTTCAGAAATGAGTTATGACTAACCCTCTTGGGTGAATGTCAGAAGAGGGCGCCCCAGGTTTGAGAGCATTTCTTTCAAGTTGGTGCTTTACCTTTAAGTAGTCAGAATGATGAAACCACATCATTATTGTTTTAAAATAGTTATTGTGTGTTCCTGTGTAGGCAGTTACAGGAAACATTTCCTCAGAAGATAGAAATAATCATGCTCGAAACTTGCTTCACTACCTTTGAAGTTTCCACTTCTAACTCAAATTTTCAATGTACTTAGAGTTTAAAGACCAGGTTATTGTCTTCTATTGGAGTTTAGCTAATAGAATATTTAAAAAGATAGTTTTACAAAACTAAAATTATTTTTGCTATCTAAATTCAGACATTGAGATTAGAAGAGTTTTAGAAATTGTATTTAAGGACTCTTTGACAGAGATTGTGTGTGTGGCCCTGAGGAGTTACACTGTAAAATGCTAACAGAGTTGGGCTGAGATTCATTTGTATTGCTCTCTCCAATATAGAAACGATCAAGTCTATGAATTATTTATATCTATGGTGATAACATATCAAGGGAATACTCTCATCAAATGGCAGCGTGTATGATTAAAAAGACATTTTATCTGGGAATTGTTTTCAAATAATTCAGTAAAATTGGAAAAAATTGAGAGAAAGTACAAATAAACACAATTCTTTCAATATGCCCTTGATTACTAAGGCTAGTTATTGGGGGTATTAGGGTCATTCTACCACTCTATTTTTGTGTATATTAAACAATTTCTACAACAGAGAATTTTAAAAAATAACACATACCACTATAAAGATATTATCTTTAACATAAATTTTAAAGATCCAAGATCTTGACCATGCCCAAGCCCAAGAATCTTTATAATTTATACTTTCATATATATATATATATATATATATATATATGTGTGTGTGTGTGTGTGTGTGTGTGTGTGTGTGTGTGTGTATGTGTGTGTGTGTCTGTGTGTCTGTGTGTGTATGATGTGTGTGTATGTATTTTCAAGCAGAGAGAGATAGAGGAGAAACAGAGAATGAAAATGCCAGGATGTCCAACCACTGCCAATGAACTCCAGATGCATATGGCTTTACATAGGTACTGGGTAATCAAACCTGGGACATTAGTCTTTGCATTCAAGTGCCTTAACCATTTAGCTATCTCTCTGGCCTGAAAGTTTTATAAAGAGGTACTTTCTCAGGAGAGTACAGTCATGTGCAAATTCTTACATGATGTCACATATGCACCTTTTGTTTTAAAAAAAAATATTACGCTCACATCATATTGCATCTGTTAAGTTCTTCAATTTTACATACCTAGAAATTCAATGTTTATGCCTAGAAAAACAATAAATTTAGGTAGAATATGTATGTTCATAAATGTAGGGAACAGCTGAGATAATTCTCAATGTAATTTGGTTAATGCAATTTATTTGGAAGTAGATTTTTAAATGAGCTTGATCATTTCTGCTATGCTTTACTTTTTTATTTTCCAAACCATCTGAAAAACTATTTATCAGTGCTTTCATAACATCTAGCTATATAGACAGAGAATGCTAATGGGTTCAGTCATAACCAGGAGAGCATTCATGAGACATATCTAGACAAGGGAAACTGGGACACAGATCACAATTAAACATATATAGATTCTCTCAAAAGAGAATATTCCTTTTAAACTCGTATAATCAAGGTCCATATTGGACTGTATAAAAGACAAGACCACTGACAATACACAAATAAAATGCTAACTTATTGTCCAGAAGACTCTTCCTCCCCAAAACATAAAACAGAAATTAATTAGAAAAAATCCCCCTAAAGCCATAATTTAGACATACGAGAGAATGTACTACGTAAATCATGTTTGAAGTTACTTTTATACACAAAACTTTTCCTCCAGAAAATTAGGTACAAAAGTGCGGAAGAACTTTTTCCACCTTATAAAATGCAACGCTCTCTTCACTTTTAATCTAAGACCAGTAGCTAATTTGGCCTGAATCTGCAAACACTCAAGAACATGGTGGTATTTTTTTTTTTACTGTTTCCTGATTTTTAAAAATTTTCATGCTTATTTATTTACATTTCTGTTTCTTGCCACATAAGGAACAAATTGCCAAGAAAAGCACCAGCTCAGTTGTATACAAAACAAACAGTAGTTCTTCCTATAAAAAGCTTTTTCTCCTTGAAGGAAGTTTCTAAGCAAACAATTGATGTTTTGAAAACATTTTAAGAAAAAAAAAGACATAGGGAAATAGAGGTTATGAGGAGCAGGGAGACTTTAGAAAGTCTAGCTTGTGTAAGGGGTGTAAACAGGTTGAAAAGTACAAAGATAATTGAAGCCAGGTGCATGAAAAGAGAGACAGATACCAGATCTGGCTTAAAATGAAATTAAGCATTTAGGAGCCAGTTTCAGAGTTATGAAGTTATGAAGAAAAAGAGCTGAAATAGGAATTTGTACAAAAGCTAAAAGAGTATTGATTCATGTGGGAATGAAGCTTTTTGAATAAAAACTCAACTTCTTAAGTGGATCATTGCCGTTTTAATTTTAATTTTAATTTTAATTGAATGAATACTGACTTAAAAATACCCTGTAGTGTCCAAAGCACAAGTACTGAAAAGCAGTGGGGTAGGGTTGGAGGGTAGACATAGAGAGAGGTGAAAAGGTATCATCTAAAGAGAAAACAATATTTAGAAATAGTCTTGAATAGGCAATTTGGAGACATGGATTGTTACCACAGTTATAATGGTATTTGATGTATGTCTCTGAGCTTTAAGTTCTTCATCTAATCATTTAACATGATTATACTAATTAGTCCTTCAGTCACTTTATAATTCTGCGAATTTCAGTTAAAATCATTTGAAATTCTTTACTGCAAATTTGCTAAGTTTAATTTAACTTATAAAACTAATTAAGTTGAATAAACTAATATTAATTTTAGTTTAGAAGAACCTCCTATCACCCTAATTCTTATTGGGGGTTGTGCTTGACTTGCAAGCATTAAGCTAGACATCTCCTCTAAATTCATATGTGAGAGTTGAAAATAGAGAGGTGACTGGACAGATTGTTTGCTAAATCCAAAACAGTATGTCTTGAAGATGGCTGATAAATCTCTGGTATTTGCTCCATTTTTTTATGCTCCAGTTTCCTTAGGTCAATAGTTTGTAGCTGGTGTTTCTATCCTGGTTGGCTGCTTTTATGTCTCTTTCTGACTCGCATAAGTTTTATGCAGCTGTTTGGGACATGAGTACTGTCTAGATTTTTCTTTTGTCTATAAGGATCGAGGGTTTTCACAAATCAGTTTTATTTTGGTGATAGCCTCGTTGTATGACCTCAAACAAGAAAAAAAAATGTTTTCTGCAGGTTCCAGGAACACAAAGAAAGTTAAGAGTTGAAGTCATTTTATATAATTTGATAACAAGATTGTCCCAGGAAATTTGGATAAATATCTAATTTTAATAATTAATTTATTATTGAATAACTAATATCTTTTACAAAAATATTTATTGTTTTATGTGTAGCTTGTGCATGTGCATATGCATATTTGTATGTGTGTGGGGTTGGGAGTGTATGTGGAGGCGGGAGGAAAACCTTCGTGCTACCATCAGGTACAACATCTACCTCTTTTTGAGGCAAGAATCTTATTAGCTTGGAGCACAACAATTAGGATAGAATAGCTGACCAGCAAAAACCAGGTATCCATCTATCTCCATGTCCATGGCACTAAGATAATAGGCATATGCCAGCACACCCAGCAATTTTATGTGGGTTCTGTGAATTGAACTCAAGTCCTCATGCTTATGAAGCAAGTACTTTACCAACTGAACCATTTCTCCAGCCCCCTAAACCAATTATTTACGCATTTATGCTGTTACTAATATTTCAAACATATGACAATGTAATGCTTCATTTTCAAAAAAGATAACTACCCTTAAATAAAATTTAATGTGAATAAACTAAATAACCTCAAGATTAATGTACACTCTTAGATTGAGTGTTTCATAAATGGTTTTAAAAGAAAAATGAAATTGTGAAGTATTTTCCCCTCTCATTCCTTTTTGTTGTCTCCCCCTCCCCAATTACCTTCACCCAACTCCCTTTTCTTTCCAACAAGTACCCCTTCTATCTGGAAATCATTGTTTTATTATGCTTGTCTATCATCCATCAATATTATGCACATATTGTACATGTAACAACAGCTGCTATCAGGTCGTGAATGCAATGACCACGTTATGTCTGGAAGACAGTGTTCCAAAGCATTCCTCCCCATCTTTGACTCTTTCCACCAGCTCTTCTGCAATGTCTCCTGAGCTTTGATGGGTATCACAGAGGTGTCTTATTTAGGGCTGAGCTCAGTCTCAAATCCAGTCAGAGAGCAGCTGGTTACCCCTACAGCTGACATGCCACAATTGCACTAGACACATATCTTACCTGGCTGGTCAGTTGTGAAGCTTACAGAGTCGATTACCCATTAGAACTGTTCATGGCTTTTTTCTCTCAGCAGCCTGTAGAGCACTTTAAAAAACTACAGCAGCTGCCCTGTAGGTCTAAGTTCCAACTTGAATTTGCCATGTCCTTCAACTGAAGTGTATGATGTCTTTAACAAGAGGGTTTTACCTGCTAGTTCTAGTGGGCAACTGAGATTATTAGCAATTGACTGTATTGTTTTGGGAGTCTACTGGTCTTCCTTGACCAACAACTTAATGGCAGGTATCACGTCCCAGGCACTGCAATTTTCATGTAACCACTTATGACTTCTGGAAACAGCATTATACACCCCAACAGGGTAATTTTGTCTAAACTTTGCCTTTCTTATTTTAAAAAAATAGGTAATATGTAATTAGATTTACCTATGGCTTATTCAAACACCTTTAGTTTTTTTAATTCTTTTTTTACCCATCCTCTCCTCCACCCACCTCCCATGACCCCACTTAGACCTGTCCACTCCTACATTCAGGCTCTCAATTTACATATCTACAGTCTTCTCCCCTGGAGTTCTCCCATCTTCTTCATCTTCATAGTTCTACTACTGAATCTTCATCTAACTTGCATACTGTGTAGACTGCTCCACAATACTGGGATGAATATCAAACAGTTTATGGGAGGAAGGGATTTATTTCAACTTTACAGATCCAAGGGAAGTTCCATTAATGGTGGAAGAAACTGGCTTCATTTCACAGATCCAAGCAGTTGGAAACAACCAAACAGCCCACAAAGACCAGAAAGCAGCACCCCTCCTAGAGATGGAGCTCTCTCTAAAGTCAGATCTACTATGTTTTCCATCAGGGTACCCAGCGATTCTCAGATTTTCACACTCCAATGGACAAGGATTACATAAGTATATGGTCACACCATTCTTTGTACATGGGCTCTGGGGAGTCAAACTTTGTCAGTATCAGGCTCTCATGAATAAGCAGCAAACAGTTTTAACCACTGAACCGTCCTGTTAGGTCTTGTAAATATTTTTCAGACAGTTTTGAATGGATTTAATTCCCTGATTAATCCTCAGCATGTTTTTATTGGTATATAGGAAGGCTACTGATTTCTGTGTGTTAAATTTGCATCCTACTATTTGATGAAGGTGTTTATTAGCTTTAACAATTTTCTAGTGGAGTATTTAGGGTTTCATGCATACTTAAACATGCCATTTGCTAATAAAGATAACTTAACATTTCTTTCCTATGTGCATTTCTTCTATTTGTGTCTAGCAAAGTTTTCCAGTTCTGTATTGAGTAAGAGTGGAAAAAGTGGACACCCTTGGCTTGCTCCAGATCTTAGTGGAAATTCTTTGAGGCTTTCCCCATTTGGAATAATATTGGCTATAGCTTTGTCATCTATAGCGTTTATTATGTTAAGATGTCATTTTTCTATTCCCAATTTCTTTAGGACATTTGTCTTGAAGGAATGATGGATTTTATCAAATGCCTTTTCTGCATTTCTTGATTTATTATTATATTCTGTGCTTGAGTCCATTTATACATTATATACATTTATCAATTTTTGTATATCAAACCATTTATGCATCTCTGGAATAAAAATCACTTGAATAGTGGATGATCTTTTGGATGTTTTTCTGTATTCTGTTTATAAGTAATTTATTGAGAATTTTTGCATCTATATTTATGAGAGAGATTGGTTTGTAATTTTACTGTTTTAATGTTGTGTCTGGTTTTGGTGTCAGGGTAGTACCAGCTTCAAAAGTGGAGTTTGGTGTCATTTCTTTCACTCTTATTTAATGGACTCTTTCGACAAACATTGTTATTAGTTCCTCTGTGAAGGTCTGGTAAAATTCCCAAGTGAATCCATATGGGCCTGGACTTCTTTTGGTTGTGAGATTTTTTTATAGCTGTTTCAATCCAATTGCTTGTTTTAGGTCTGTTCAAATGGTTTCTCTCAAGTTAGTTTATTTTAGTAGGTCATATATATATATATATATATATATATATATATATATATATATATATATATATATGTTCATCCATTTCTTTTACATTTTCAAATTTAGAGGATTATTGTGTTTTAAAGTACATGCTTATGATTTTGTGAATTTTGTTGATATTTTTGTAATTTCTCCTTTTTCATTTATAATTTTATTAATTTGTTTCTTCTTTTTTAAAATTCTTTTAACTATGTGTTTATCATTCTTACTTATATTTTCAAAAACCCAACTCTGTTCCATGAATTCTTTGTATTGTTTTGTTTCTATTTCATCAATATTTGCCATATCTTCATTGTTTCATTCCATCTAGTAGGAATTTTAGATTGGTTTATTCTTCTTTTTCCAAGGCCCCATGGCATATCATTATTTATTTGTGATTTCTCTAATTTCTTAGTGCCTACATTTATAGCTGTAAACTTCCCTCTTAGAACTACCTTCATTATACAGTATTTTGGGTTTTCCTTATCTTTTTTTATTATTCCAAGATTAAAAATAATTTTTAAAAAATGAAATAAATCTTTAGGTATTACTCATATATTCAGTACTTCAAATGCAATCAAACCTTCTTTTAACAATAGGAAATATCTTATTCACAGCTGCTATAGAATGAATTAATTTTACCACCTTACTCCATATAGTTTATTTTATTTTTATTTTTTGTAAATTATTAGGTTTATTTTAGGAAGAGTTAAAAAGGAAAGCAAACCAGAAAATTTTTCAAGCCAAAAAAGATTCTCTCCCTTCCCAACCAGGTTCGGAAAGGGAAGACTCAGAAAATCTCCCTCACATAGAAAAAAGCATCTCTTCCCAGGAGGAAGCCTCTCAGAAAGGGAAGAGGAGACTTGCATACATGTTTCAGGCCAGTTCATATCAATCAGGCATCCAATTAGAATGAGCCTTATCACTACATTCAGGTGTATAGTGAGGGACCTGAACTTTCAGCCATATAATTTATTTATTCATAAAAGCATCCATTTCCATTATTGGTTATAAAACCTCCACTTCATTATTGAAATTTTCTTTCATTTTGTAAGCATTAACTTTTTTTTTTTTTTTTTTTTTTTTTTTTTTTTTTTTTTTTTTTTTTTTTTTTTTTTTTTTTTTTTTTTTTTTTTTTTTTTTTGGTTTTTCGAGGTAGGGTCTCACTCTAGCCTAGGCTGACCTGGAATTCACTATGTAGTCTCAGGGTGGCCTTGAACTCACAGCGATCCTCCTACCTCTGCCTCCCGAGTGCTGGGAGCATTAACTTTTGATTCTAGGAATTTTTTAAAATTTTCTTCTTTTTATTTATTTTTTTTTTATTGTCCATGATGAGTTAGATTTAGTGAGCAAACAATGAGTTGTTTCCCCAATTCCCCGCTGCCCTCCCCTCCCAAATCCGCTGGATAACCTCCTCCATGGGTCGTCTGGATCAGTCCTTGTGACAGGGGACCATGGATAGCCTAGTATTCAGCCAGGTTCTCCTGGCCATGCCTCTGGATAATCTCCCTCACCACGGCTCTCACAATCCTTCCGCCCCCTCTTCCGCATAGTTCCCTGAGTCGTGGTAGATGAGTAGTAAGGCTGCATTAAGGTTGTGAGCTTAGGGGTCTTTGTGTCAAAAATCATTGGTTTCTGTCTCACTGGCTTGTCCTGTGTTGATTTAATGGCTGTGGCTGTGGGCCCCTTGTTCATCCCGTCATTCTCTGCGGGGTTCCATTTGGATCCTCCAAGGTATGACTGTGGTGGCTCCTCTATTGCCAGAATCTCAGTTATCGGCCCACAGTAGGTTGGTAGGGTTAGATGGGCCCCAGCTCTCTAGCTGCATCCTGAAAAATAAAAACACAATCTCCATTGGAGAGTGAGATCAGTGTAGGTTAACAAATATACACAATTCTGGATTACCTAGATTCTATTTTTAGTAGCCTCCCTATTAATCGCTCCCATAGTGCATCTTGTCTTGGGAGCCCAAAAGTATGGGATCCGGTAACTATTGCCCTGAATCCCTAGTTCCAGACAAGGGGTCCACCTCACTAAGTGGAAAATTGGCCAAATTTGAAAGCTGTTGTCTCCCCCAGGCCCAGGCTCCTCCATTACACATGTGTTCCTTTCTTGGTTCACTGTTCCCTCCCAGTAGGAGGTGTGGTCAGCCTACTCATGAACACAGATTGTGTTTTCTGTCAGTGGTCTCTGTTTACTCCAGATGTCGTTGATCAGTTTCCCCTGGCAGCCTGTGCAGTGCCTTCCAGCACTACACTAACTGCCTACTGGGGCTGGGTACTGTTCCGGACATTGAAAGTTCTCTTGATGCTGATTGATGGAATTCTGTGGTTTCTTCAGTAACAGGGTTTGGCCTCAGGCCTGGGGAGGGCACTCAAGAGCTTTGACAGAATTCTGTCTTGTTGGAATCTCATGAGTCATTTTGGTCAACAGCTCAGTGAGGGAAGGAGTCAGTGGTTGGAACCAGGGGTTGTCAGGCTGATCTAATTATTCAGAGGCTTAGACTATCTCCCCTACTACTCATGGCCCCTCTTGCCAGGCGACGCTCACTACTTTCTCAATAGGTTACAGTATGCTCGTAAAGATTTTATAGTTTTGAACCTAATATGGTTTATCCTCATGCTTAAGCCATTCCCCTCCCCATCCCTTACCCCTCATTCATAACGTCTCACTTCTTTCTACTAGTCTGCATAAAGAAAACGGTTATCTTGTTTAAAGACCACATATGAGGGAGAATATGTGGTGTTCTATTCTCTGTTCTTTTGAGTGATCACTTGGTAAGATCTGCTCAAAGTCAGACCATTTTTTCCTAAATTTCAATATTTCAGTTTTTCTTTCAGCTGAGTAAAATTCCATCGTGTAAATATACCACAGTTTCTCTGCCCATTCCATGGATGGGCATTTGGGCTGATTCCAATTCATGGCTATTATGAATTGAGCTGCTGTAAATATAGTTGTACAAATGTTTCTGCGTCGAGATGTGACATCTTGTGGATAGATGCCTAGAAGAGGGATAGCTGCGTCCATTGGAAGGATTATGTCCATTCTGCTCAGAAGTCTCCACACTGCTTTCCATAGAGGTTGAACAAGTTTGCAATCCCACCAGCAGTGAATGACGGTTCCTTTTTCCCCAAATCCTTGCCAGCAACGATTGTTGTTGGTTTTCTTTATGATTGCGATTCTGACAGGGGTAAGGTGGTATCTCATTGTCGTTTTGATTTGCATTTCCCTGATGCTTAAGGATGCTGAGCACTTTCTTAAATGAGTCAAGGCCATTTGTGTTTCCTCCTCCGTGAATTCTCTGTTGAGATCCGTGCCCCATTTTGTGAGGGGGCATTTTGGGTTTTTGTTATTATTTTATTGAGTTCTCTGTGGTTCTGGAAATTAGGCCTCTGTCTGAGTTGTAGCTGGCAAAAATCATCTCCCAGTTTGAAGGGAGTCTATTGATTTTGAGAACGGTGTTTTTGTCTGTAAAGAAGCTTTTGAGCCTGATCAGGTCCCATTGGTTTAGTGACTGTTGCACTTCCTGGGCTACTGGAGATTTGCTCAGGAAGTTGTTCCCTACTCCTATCTCATGTAGGGTTCCTCCTACTTTTTCTTCCAGGGTATTCAGGGTTACAGGCTTGATATTGAGGTCTTTGGTCTATTTGGAGTTGATCTGTGTGCATGGTGAAAGCAGTGGGTCTATTTTCATTTTTTACACGTGTTTATCCAATTTGTCTAGCACCATTTGTTGAATATGCTATATTTAGCCCAGCTTACATTGTTGGCACCCTTGTCAAAGACTAAGAAGCTAAAGTTACTTGCATTAAAGGCTGGGTCTTCAATTCTATTCCACTGGTCAGACTGTCTGTAATTCTGCCAATACCATGCTATTTTAGTTAATATGGCTTTGTAGTATGTTTTAAAGTCAGGTATGGTGATACCTCCTGAGTAATTTTTTTATTGCTGTTGGTTTAAAGTCTATTTTGTCAGATATTAGTGTAGCCACACCTGCTTTTTTATTCTCCCCACATGCCTGGAAAATTGTTTTCCACCCTTTTACTCTCAGGAGGTTACTGTCTTTAGCAATAAAGTGTGTTTCTTAAAGACAACAGATGGAAGGATCCATTTTCCTGATCCAACCTACTATCCTGTGTCTTTTTATAGGAGAGTTGAGTCCATTTATATTCAAAGTTATAACTGTGAGGTTTGCCATTTTGCAGAGAATATGGAGGTTGGTATCTGAGCTGTTGCTGCTCTTTCGTGTTACCTTGTTTTTTCTCTGTTCCTTTCCTGGGGTCGGTTATTTGTTTCGTCTGCAAGGGATATCTCATGAAGTATCTTTTGCAGGTTTGGCTTTGTGCTCAAGTAATTGTAAAGCTGATTAGTCTCGTGGAATACTTTAATTCCTCCATCATTTATGATGGATAACTTTGCTGGGTAGAGTAGTCTAGGTTGGAATCCGTTCTTCTTTAGGCCTAGAATCGCTTTGTTCCAAGCTCTCCTGGCTTTTAAGGTTTCTATGGAGAAGTCTGACGTGACTCTGATGGGTTTTCCTTTATACATGAGTTTTTTTTCTTTCGTTGCTCTGAGGAATCTCTCTTTTTCCTCAATGTTTGGCATTGTAACTAAGATATGTCTTGGAGTGTTCCTCCTTTGGTCCAATTTGTTTGGGGTCCTCCTTATCTCTCTTAGCTGTACAGGATTATCTCTCGCCAAGTATGGGAAGTTTTCCTGAATGATTCTGTTGAAAACATTTTCTATGCCCCTAGTTTGGTTTACTTCTCCTTTTGGGATACCCATGATCCTGAAATTAGGTCTTTTTATGTTATCCCACATTTCCCTTGAGTCTTGTTCACTTGCTCTTTTGAATTTTGTCAAGGTTCTGATTTCTCTCGAATTCTCCTCTGTTCTTTCTTTGTTGGGGTCAGGTTTCTAGTTGCTGCGCAGAGAGAACCCAAGCAAAAGCAGCTTTTAGAGGAATGGGTTTATTTGGCTTATGGACTCGAGGGGAGACTCCATTCTGGCA
>PVHP010026479.1:0-24732 GCA_004024765.1 Zapus hudsonius | reverse complement strand
ATGGCCCATGTTTCAGCCACTGTAAGAGGCCATCACTTCCAGTCTCCACCCTCGTTTGCCAGTTACATAAGAAGCCACATAAACGCCTGCGCCTTAGCCCAGGCTTTTATTAAACAGACACCGTGTGAGAGGCCAAGTGGGCAAGAGGTCCATCCGGAGCCACGTCCCCTGGGAGGGCCAGGGCCGTCTCCAAGCTCAGCTCTCTGCCTGCGTCTGCGGCCTTCAGTACCAAGGACGACATGTTATGTTTTCAGCCTGAACAAGCAAGAGCAGCGGTCCTTTCAAAATAAGAATTCCCTTGCTATTTGGTTCTTTTTGGAACACAATGAGAACAGACCGAGGACATGACTGAGCTGTCAACGCTTCCTCCCAGCTTCCACCGCACCTTTCCTTTGCCAGGAAAAAAGGAAAAAAAAATCTGCTGAAGTTAAACAAGGGCCTAATGAATCGTCAAAATAATTGTTTAGCTTGGATGTTGGGCTTTAGGTAAACAGATGGCTGCCCACACCGAGAGCCAGTAAAAGCGGCTCGGCGGGACACCACTTGGTCCGTCCTTAGGGGAACAGTCCAGTGTCCCCTGATCCTCCAAGGACTGCCATGACTGAGTGATTTCTCCCCTCACCAGCACATTGAAGCAACTTAGCATCAGAAAGGGCGCGTGGAAGCTGAAGAAGAAAAAAGAAGATTCCAAATTAGAAATATAGGCTTTATGGGGAAGGGGGAGGGGGAACATCGGAGAATTGGGGATAACAACTCATTGTTTGCCCACTAAATAATGTAACTCATTATGGACAATAAAAAAATTTTAAAAAAAGACAAACAAGAAATATAGGCTTTAAACATCCAGCTTACTACATTAGAGCTGATATAAGAAAGATGGGGGTTGGGAAGATGGCTCAGCAGTTAAGTGCACTTGCTTGCAAAGCCTAGTTACCTGGATTTGATTCCCCAGCACTCACAGAAAGCCAGATGGGACAGAAGCTCATTTGAGTGGTTTCTCTGCTTCCTTGTCTCTTTCTCTTTCTCTCAAATAAATAGAAATTAAAGAAAAAGCAACCAGAAAGCTAGCCCATGAGATGACACCGGTTTGTTTGTGTTCAACATTTTCCATGTTGGAAACTCTCTAAGATGCATGATGAGACCACCTACTAATCTGGTCTCACTAGTCACATGATTTAATCCATTCTATAAACAACTCTCAACTGCCCCTAAGGCCCAGGAAGAATTTCACGAGTAATCCATTCTCAGACTATAAATGTGGTTACCAACAGCAGAAGCCCTGACAATGAACCTTTCATGAATGGTTCTTGGTATTTGTTGTGGCTGCTCTTTTTTTTTGTTCTGTTTATTTAGAAATCTTTGCTGTTAATTTTGTTTTTGCTGGGAGTTGTCTCTTTCTTTCCCAAAGGAGGAGTTCATAATGAAAATTCTGTTCAACTGAGAACTTAAATAAATTCATTACCAGCTAGTATTAGTTCTGCTAAATAATATTTTTGGGTGTGAGAGATAGCTCAGCAGTTAAGGTGCTTGCCTGCAGAGCCTGACATCCTAAGTTACATCACCCAGTACCCACGTCAGACCAGATGCACAGAGTAGCACATGCGTCTGAAGTCCATTTCCAGTGGCTGGAGGCCCCGGCGTGCCCATTCTCTCTCTTTTATCTCTCTCTGCTTGCAAATAAATAAATAAAATTATTTAATAAAAAATAAGACTTTAAATAACTGCTTACCATTTTATACTCAAAAGTAATAAAGCGCCGGGCATGGTGGCTCATGTCTTTAATCCCAGCACTTGGGAGGCAGAGGTAGTAGGATCGCCATGAGTTCAAGGCCACCCTGAGACTACATAGTGAATTCCAGGTCAGCCTGGGCTAGAGAGAGACCCTACCTCGAAAAACAAACAAAAAAAAAAGTAATAAAGCTCTGCTGATCTAGAACTGAATTTAATCATCCTGTTCTTATATCCCATTCCCACTGAAGTGCTCTTTGAATAAACAACATGTATTTGACTGAATCCTGACTTTGTCAAGATTACCAGCAGAGTCCCTAGTATTCAGTTTTCAGGGATTATAATCCATATGTATTTGATTTATTGGCAAATAGTAATCAGAGCTACATTGAATAATAAAGACTAATGTATAACAGTTTACACAGGTTTTTAATGCTGGCAAATAGGGAAAGGGTTAAGAATATGGAATCAGTTCTGAGATTAAGCACACGTTTCTGCCAGCTCTGTTAGCTTTGACAAATTATCAACTTTCCATTAGCTTTAGTCTCTTGAGCTGTAAAATGACCTAATAATATTATAATAATACCTAGTTTAGATTGTTTGACTGATATGAGACAATGTATGAGAAATGTTCAGCATTAAGAATTCAATAAATGTCAATCATTTTTTGTAATTTCCTCACAACAACCTTGTGAAGTAGGATAAATTGTGATAATCATGAAAGTCAATATTAGGAAACTGGACTTTATGATCTGTGATTATGGAAGCTATCAAAAAAAAGCCATGGGGTGTTCAAGATGACGACAAAGACTGAGCAGCCTTCAACTCTTCTGGAGGCTTTCTCTTGACTTCTGACCACCCACCCCCCAAAACTCCAGGATTCCCTTCTCTGATGTCAGAACATGCATGTGTGCTTGTGTGTGTGCGTGTGTGTGTATGTGCATGTGTATGTGTGTGTGCGCGCATGCGTGTGCACGTGTGTGTGCGTGTGTGTGTTTGTGTGTGCGCGTGTGTGTCTTGGTGGTTTGACACAGGCCTTTCTAGGTAATCCATGCAAGCCTAGAACTTACTGTGTAGCTCAAGCTGGCTTTGAGCTCGTGATCCTCCTCCTCAGCCTCCTGAGTACTGGGGTGACACACAATACCACCAAGCCCAGCAGATTATCCTCATGTTGTTAGGACTTTCTCATCGTTTTACTTTAGCTCTTTTTTTTTTCTTTTTGAAATTATTTCTATTTATTTGAGAGTCAGAAAGAGAAACAGAAAGAGTAAGTATGTGCACCAGGGCCTCTTGCTGCTGCAAATGAACTCCAGATGTATGTGCCACTTTGTGCATCTGGCTTTGCATGAGTTCTGGAGAATGGAACCCAGGTCAACAGGCTTTGCAAATAAGCACCTTGAACTACTGAGCTATCTCTCCAGTCCTTTAGCCTTTTTTTGTTTGTTCGTTTTGTCTTTTGCTTGTTTGTTTTTCGAGGTAGAGTCTTGCTCTATCCCAGACTGATTCACTCTGTAGTCTCAGAGTAGGGTGACAGCCATCCTCCTTCCTCTGCCTCCTGAGAGCTGGGATTAAAAAAAGGTGTGTGCCATCATGCTTGACTTTTGTTAAAGCTCTTTTTATTAATTTATTTCTCTTTAATTTTATAAATTGTAAGAACCTTTAATATCAATATCACAATAAAATATCAGATTATACAAAGCAAAGAAACAAGATGCTAAAATCAAATTCAAAGCAAAGAATAACGCAAGAGTTCACAACTTGCATCTCATAACCCCAAGTGCATTCAAGACACCCAAGTACATACCGTGAGGGACATCTCCAACATGGTCACTTGTGTGGGTTGCAGAAGGTGGTACTCTCACCAGGCCTGGCTAACTCCAGATGTCAAGAACCATGGAGAGAACATTGTTTCTCCTCTTTGGTCCCAGGCTGAGGCCTGAGTGCTACCACATTTAGGAACAAATGGCTTGTGCAAGGTACCTCATTGCTCCTGGGATTGATCCTCCCTAATTCAGTTTTTCCAGAAATATATACTTCTTGTGGGTTTCTACATCTCCTCTGGTTGCATATGATATGCGTGATTAGTGAACTCAGTCTTCTGCTCTGGGGAATCACTTAGGGTTCACCAAGTACCAGACAGCGAAAAGATAGTGTAATGGAGAAATGCAGGAGACACCATTGCTTTAGAGGAGTTTGGAAGGTCAGAAACCAACATCCACTGCAAGTAGCCAATGTTCTCTTCTATAGCGGATGCTATGGCCCAGCGTGCCACGTTCGATGTGTCTGACCAGGGCACTTTGAAGCACGCTCTTTGCCTTGAATATATGAAGTACCTGAGACAGAAATACACTTGCCAACATCTCACAGGTAGCAAGTGCACAGCCCAGGTGTCCCCAACGGCTGCCTTATTTTGAAGTCCACAGTCTGTCCATGCTACTTTGTTACCTAACTTGATGGGGAATTCAGAATACACACACTGTAAAGGCAAATGAAGAATTCTATCGGAAGAATCTTGCAGAGAAAGAAGTAGCAGTAACTCTGAAGCCTGGCATAGGTGTAAGGGTGGCTGAGGATTTAAAGTACCTGCAATTGAGCTAACCGTGTGCAGTGCCCACCTAGGGACATGCTAGGAGGAAGGGGTTGGCACCAGTCAGAGCATGGCTGTGTTAGAACCGAGAGGAGTGACCCCCTGGGCCACAGCGTCTGCTAAAAGCAATGCAGGAATCCCAAGATGCCCTTCATCCTGCCAGGCTCCATGACTTCATCTCTACAGCCCGGGAAGTATCAAAAGATTCTGGAAACTTCGCGAAGTTGTAGTTTTCACAGAATAGGCAAAACCAAGAGAGCAGCGATTCATTTGTTAGAGAATTGTCAAGTTTATTAACTAGGCATTAATGAACTATCCCTGCCTGCCAATCACTCCCTCTCTTGAGGAAGTGAAAGGGGATCATTTGCTCCCAGTTCTGCTAACACCACTGGTTCGGAGGGTTTACTGGGCAAAAGTGAATACACTTGGCAACGTCTTCCAACATTTGTTTGGATTTTCTGTTTTCTAGGAGATGTACGACTGAGGGGTCAGACGGGGGTTCCTGCCGAGCGCCGCGGCTCCTTCCCATTCATTGACTTCCGTCTACTTAACAGTGAGTAATCAAGAGAACCTGGGAAGGAACAAATGTTCTCTTCAAAAAGGAAAAATAAATCCTCATTTCCTCCTGAACTTCAAAACCTTCTAAGGTCTCTGCCTCCCAACCGGACCTTAAGCCTTTGTCGGCGTCCCCACTGGTGAAGTCATTGTGGCCCTGACCCATCTCTCTCCCACAGCTTTGAGCCTGATCTTCATTTCCAGCACATTCTTTCCATCTGCAGCCAGGACGGGACCAGAGAAGGTCTATTTCATTCCTAAAGCTTTCCAGGGAAACTTCTTGATGGTTGTCTCCAGAACCTTCTCATTATCAAATTCTCTCTTCATCTAACCGAAATCCTTGAAGGCTAGTCTTGCATTCTTGGTCAAACTCTTTTTGAAAATGGAAGTCCTTCAAGTCTGGCCTTGCCATTTCTGTCTTCATGATTGATTCCTGTTCCTTCCTCCTAGTCTCACTCCTCCTCTGGAGTTGTGTTTTCCAACTTTTCTTTTTCAAAAAACGTGTGTGTGTGTGTGTGTGTGTGTGTGTGTGTGTGTGTGTGTGTGTACCTGACTGACTTTGACCACTGTGTTCACCTGGCTTTAAGTGGGTTCTGGGGAGTTGAACTCCAGGCTGAAAGGCGTTGCAGTCAAGTGTCTTTTCCACTGACCCATGCCTCCAGCCCAAACTTTGAGCCTTAATTCCCTTCATCTATGTTCCTTCGAAAAATCAAACCAGTGATGGATGTGCCATTGCTCCAGAGTTCATATCTTCTATCAGAACCATCCTTCACCTTGGACTTGTGGTGGGCAGAGGCCGGAGCCAATAGATACATTTCACAATTTGCCCCAAAGTTTTCTGATTTGCTTCTCACTCCTCATCTGCAAATTCCAAAGCGCTGAATTCTAGCCACTGAGTATTACTTTCCTGTGACACAAACAAGCTCAGTTCAAGAGGTAATTTGATTTGCCTCGACCCCTAGGTATTAAGTGAAGAAATTAGAATATTACGAAAAGAAATTCGAATTTGCTATTTCTGGTCTGTAGGTCCTTGGAAGGCCAGGAGAAGAGGGTATGTTTGTGGGTCTCCTGGCTTGTTAGTCTCTCCTGTCACTGTGCAGTGTTGGGGTTTGCAGCTCTTTTGGGGATACAGAGACTTGAAGGAACTCTTTACATACTAGAGACAAACTCCCCTGTTCTGAATTTAAAATTTAGAATTGAGACCCTTTGCAATACTGAACACACCCAGCCCGGCGTGGTGGCACATGCCTTTAATCCCAGGCAGAGGTAGGAGGATTGCCATGAGTTCGAGGCCAACCTGAGACTACAGAGTGAATTCCAGGTCAGCCTGGGCTAGAGCAAGACCCTACCTCAAAAAACCAATATATATATATATATATATATATATATATATATATTGAACACACCCTATGAAAGCTCCAGTGGTGACACGGACCTCCCCGTATGACCCCAATGAGCTGGCTGAACTCCCCATGGAAGTTACACCCTTGACGGTCTGGTCACTGCATGAATTTCTGGGTCCAAGACTTCAGTTCCACTAAGCAAGACACTATTCATATACACCAGAACTCCAACAAAGTCATGGGGAGGAAATAGCCAAAAGCTTCTTTTCAATAGTAGATAAGGTATTATCTCATGGTTCTTAATAAAACCCATGAGAAAATGAGGGAAATAGAAAGTTTGTCTTTATAATCAAGGTTCCAAAAATATTTTTAGGTTTACTCCCAACACTCGTAAGTAACATCCCTCACTGCTAACTGTGATGATCTCTGCAGTGGGAAATACAGAGTATTTAATCGCCTTGCTCACAGGCTTCTGGATATAAAAATACATTTTAAAACTAATTTGTTTCTCATTTATCTGAAAAAATATATATTTATATGAATATGTATATAAATTTAAAGAGAAATTCCTTAGAAGCAAAAATTATTGCTGTAACATTTGCCATATGAAAGACCAGCTACAAGTATCTGCCATCCTGTCACCCCCTGGAGAGCCCAGTGCATGATCCCTGCCCAGTCCCCTTCCCTCGCCCTGGGTACAGTCCGCCCTCCACCCCCATTTCTCCACACGCCCCTCATTGATCGAAAACATCCACCCACCCTGAAATTCCCTTTCCATTCTTCTCAGGATCCCATTCCAGAGAACTTTTACTCTTACCAATGTATACATAACACATGCTAAAGCAATCCTGATTTGCCTCCATTGTATTCTGCTTTGTAAGTGGACTTGGGTATTTTTCCTAGACAGATAAGATAGCATTCTAAATAAACTACAAAACCTTTATTATAGTCACTGCTTACTCCATAACTGCATAGTTAATTTACCAGTGGCATTAAAGGTGTCCCCAAGAAGATGATAGTAAGTAACTATGAATGAAAGTCACCCACTGCCTTTAACTGACCAGCGCAGGTAGGACTGAAGCCCTCTGAGATCTCTGCTTACCTGTCATGCTATACAGCCTCCATAACACCTGCATGTGCCCTGTGGGTTGGAAATACAGCCTGTGGGACTGGAGAAATGGCTCAGCAGTATAGGTACTTGCTAACAAAGCCTGCTGGCCTGGGTTCAATTCCCCAGTACCCATGTAAAGCCAGATATAAAAAGGGTTGTATGTGTCTGGAGTTCACTTGCAGCAGCTCTAGGCCCTGGTACACCCATTTTCATTCTCTCTCTCCCTCTCTCTCCCTTTACAAATAAATAATTAAACATTTGTTAAAGAAATAAAAAAAAATTGAAAACAAGCTGGGTGTGGTGGCACACACCTTTAATCCCAGCACTCGGGAGGAAGAGAGAGGTAGGAAGATTGTCATGAGTTGGGGGCCACCTGAGACTACATCGTAAATTCCAGGTCAGCCTGAGCTAGAGCAAGACCCTACCTTGAAAAACCAAACAGGGAAATACAGCCTGCGGCACTGCTAGGATCAGCCTACCTCAGCAGTTGCAGCAGCCTGTGAACATGTAGAAGGTATGTGGACTTTGTGTAAAACACAGTCACATAAGGTAAGTCCTACATGTCTGAGCTTCTGGTCCTTTATACCTCCTGTGCATGTCATTCTCTTTCAACTCGTTCATGTCCTTGTGATGTTTGCCTGAGAAGTCAGCTGTATGATTTCTGCCTAAAGAGAAGCATTCAGAATCATTGTGGGATTTTTCTCCTGCAAGTTATAGTTTTCCAACTGATTCAAATTCTAGACAATGCCAAATTAGTTTAACATGATTCATCTTAATTTTGTGCTCATGTCTTCCAAGGATGGATATAGACCCAAGATCATTTTCTTCAAGTATGTACAATTTTGCTTTCTCTCCCAGGGCAGAATCTAATCCAGAACTTTAAAACAGTAGTTTAGAGGAAACACCAATCTCAATAACCTCCATTCCTGGTTCTGCCATTCCTTCTCCACAATGCCCTAGCTGTTTTCCTTCTTCAGTCCACATCAATGCCTGCCTTGGAGAACTGGAAGATGCATAAGCAAAAATGTATATGAAGTATATGAAATAAGACGTTTCATTGCATTTTTCCAGTATTCCTATTAGCCATAGCCCAACCTATCACAGCACACAAGGGACATCAGCATTAATATCTAAAATAACTTGTCTCTGACCAGACCAATAACTAGGGACTGAGCAGATGGCTTAGTGCTTGCCTGGTAAGCATGAGGACCTGAGTTCAAGTTCCCAGCGCCTACATAAAAGCCAGGCATGGTGACAAGTCCCTGTAATCAGAAGGTGGAGCTGGGGAAATCCTTTGGACTGGCTGGCTGGCTAGCTTAGCTAAATCTGTGATCTCTAGGTTCAGTGTGAAATCTTTTCTCAAAAATAATGAGGTGGACTTTGTGTAGGGTCCTCTACCTGAGGGGAGAGAGCACATGTAAGGAGGCATCCGCTCCCGCAGTTCTTTGAGTGTGCATCTCACCCTGCAGTGGTAACATTTAACTGAAGAGGAGACAGGACAGGAAGGGTGAGGGCCCCCCTCTGACATGCCCAGGAGCTGAGAACCTTTCTCTGCTTCCTCTACTCCTCACCCACAGTCCCCAGGCAGTGTAGGAAATAAAAGGCTTTTTAAACCTGTTATTTTCTTTTAATAAATCTGTAAAGTCTGAAAAATAAATATAAAATAAAATAAAGAACTCAGAAAGACACCCAACAGCAGTCTCTCTCTCTCTGTCTCTTTCTCTCTCTCTCTGTCTCTTTCTCTCTCTCTCTCTCTCTCTCTCTCTCTCACACACACACACACACACACACACATACACGACATGTAATGTACCCACACACACATACAAACATGGTTACACAGATACCACAGGTAAATGCACATGCAGAACAAACAAACAAACAAAAAACACAGAGCAGAAGTGAGCTATGTTGCAACCCACCCCCCCACCCCGAGCCTGGACTGTTGTGAATGAAGTCTTACTGGAACACCACCCACCATGCCCACTTGTTGATGTGTCTGACATCCAGGGAACCATCATGCTACAATGGCAGAGTAGCTGCAACAGAGACTGTACGAACCACAGAGCCAAAGCGCCTGCCGTGACCTGCTCTGTCACAGAAACTCACTAGCTTGAGGATTTTTAAGCAGATTTAGAATACTTCCGGGAATCTCCATGAGCGCATACATTCTATTGTAGTTCCCTTTGTCAATATCCTTTTTTATTTTTTGTCTTTTCAATTTGTGACACCATTGCTTTGCATTCAAACTGGACTTCACATTTGCTAAACTTACTTGAGAAAGGAGTAGACACAGAAAACAAACCTCTCATTGATCTAGATACAAAATTCCTATTTGAAATGATAATTTCTAATTATGCAAGCATTTATCTGGGAAAGATGTCTCTTTCCATGTACTTGGGGGACAGAGAAGGTGGACACAGTCCTACCATACTCAACCCTATTGCCTACCTGCAAGGCGGGTTGCCTGGCATAGTCTTAGCTCACACCTGTTGCTCAGGCATATGAAATAATGATTTGTCCTGGTTTGAACAACAAATCACAGACTAACTGTTTGTAAAGGTTGGCTCACAAAAGGATACTTTGACACAACATTACCCAAAGAATTACATGCAAGAGTAAGTCCAAGGTGCACTGGCAATGTAGCTTCGCTGACAGAGTGCTTGGTCGGCATTCAGGAGGCCCTGGTTTTGATCCCAAGGACTGCATCAACTGGGCACACTGGTCACCCCAGCAGTTGGAAGCTGGAAGCAGAAAGATCAGAAGTTCATGATCGTCTCAACTATGTAGGAAGTTGGAGGCCAGTCTAGGCTAGAAACCTTGTCTCAAAAAATAATAAGTTCAAGAGGCCTATGTACAACAGAGTGACCACAGTTAGGAACAAATGTGTTGCATCCTCGAAAACTGCTAAGACAGTAAACTTGAAGTGTTCTCACCACAGAGAAACCAGTTTATGATGTTAATGCTAATTCTTCCTCATTTTGTCGTCCCACAATGCATATCTCATTCAAGCCATCTTGTATAACTGAGTAAGCACATCTTGTCAATTGAAGTAGCAACGATAGTACGGCATGTGTACCGCAAGAGTAAAGAGCAGGCAGGCTTCCTTATGAGAGATCCCTCCAGGGCGATACAAAGACATGAGACAAAGTTGCTCATTAACAGTCGCTTTCACTTCCTTTGCAATTTTACACAATCTAGAAGAGCCATTTTTATGAATTTCTAGATGCTTCTCTGAAAAAGTGGCAGGAAGCAGTGTGTCCAGTAGCGTGGTGTAGGACACAAAGGCATGGACCTGGGGAGAAGAGAGTCCTCTTTATACCTGAACCCAGCAAGAGAAGAGGGAGGTGATAATTTTGACTCCAGAGGACATGCTAAAAGCGAAGCCATGGAAATGTAACAGCTCTGTTATCCCAGTGCCGACTTCCTGCGGACTTAGTTCATTTACGAGCTCTGTTGAGGGGGAAACAGGAGAGAAAATGTTGAGAGAAATGTGTTCAAAGATGTGGACGGTGGCGAGGAATCACAACCTCTGAGAGCAGCCAGCAGCCCTTCCACCGTTCTGTCTCCTGATTTAATATCATCAGCAGCCTGAGGAGATAATGAGTAGGTTGAGATGTTCCCGTGGCAACCATCTCAGAACAACTCGATGTGATTTCCAGCAGAGGAAGTGACATGCAAAGAAAACATTCCCCCGGACTGGGGGGCATCAGGGAACCCGGAGCTTCTGTAGGAGGTTTCAGAGCACGAATTTCAGTCTCACCAGACAGCCTGGTGCAGCAAACCAGCCCCGGGCTTTGCAGTAGTAGGTTAATTAGCGATTTGGCTTTTCCTGCCTGTTAATTTGCTAATCTTGATCATTGAAACCTGCCTCTCCAGGCGGGGCCATGTTAACTACACATGCATGAGGTCATTGTACTAGAGCTACAAAAATGTGCTCCTTTGCTTATTATTTCCAAATTAGAACCAAAATATACAAACATATATATTAGCCATTTTATTTAAAAAAAAGAATGTGTTTTAAAAAGTTATAATCTAAAACATACTATACCCTGTAGCCATTATCTCCTGGAAATATGAAATATGCTCACTGAAGGACTCTTGACCAAGCCACCCAACATGTTGGACACCATCTGGTCCTCAGTGACAACCATAGTCACGATGAAAGGGCTGTTTGCGTCAAAGCCCATTGTCAAAGAGAGCATTCCTCGCACACGGAGCTAACCTTACAGTCATCTTGTTAAAGATACCTGTGATGCCACCTGTAAAAGTCACACAACATATAACCTCAACGAAAATGTCACAGGACACTCTGAAAGCAGTCTTGCCAAGAGGAGACTGTGCCACCCCTGTCCCCAGCCCCATGATCCCCCAGCAGAGAAGGGGCAACCCAGCTAGGACTCCTTGAGGCTTCTCGCTCTTAGTAGTGCCAAGGTAACACCCCACAATTTCGAAGTTCAATATTGACCTTCCTCTGGAAGAAAGGCAGAACGCTGGTTGTGGTTGTGGCACATCCTGGCTCGCTGGCTCACGCTCCATGGTGGGCACTCAGAGCTTCTGGCCACACACTCCCTAGCACTTCAGCTACGGAAGCTTCAGACCAAAAGGATGGTTAGCCACTGAAATGCCACTTGGTTGCAGATGCCAGAGCTGACAGTGCCCTGAATGTCTCACTCATTCCCATGGCTCTTCCATCAGGGGCATCTCCTGCAATGCGCAGCGCACCGAGTGCTGGAGATGCCAGGACCCATGACACCTGGGCACTGCCCTTGAGCAATGCACAGGGAGAGAAGCAAATAAACTTCAATATCGCATGATACTTGTATTAATATGTGCATGACAATAAGAGAGAAATGAATGCATTGTATATGATTCGGAGGTATTACTGACAAGACTAAAAGGCCCTCTGGGGACATTAGGGAAAGCTTGTCTTAACCATGAGGAGACTGAAATAGGTAATGGTGGGCTGCGTGCTGAGGCCAACTTTTCTTGCCATTCTAAAGTACGCTTCGAGACTCACAAAACCAAGAACGAGTGGTCACACTGTACTCAGCTAGATAAGTACAGTTGAAAGACAAACAAGACCCTTACAGAGAAGCCTGGAAAGATCATTCCTAACACATGACTCTTAGAGCAAAACCAGATTCAAAACCAAACTTTTTTTTTTTACCTTCCAAAGCTGGAACTAAATTCAGCCATTGTCTTCTGTGAACCTGGCTGACACCTGTTAATAGATTCACTTTTTATCTGGGTGAAGGAGATTAGAAAAATTATTTGGGATTCCAGCATATCCTCTCAGTCATCATTCAGTCATTCAATAAACACCCTCCTTGAAGGGGCTGCCGAGGACTACCTGGAGCCACGTCAGTGACCGTGGGCCTGAGACAGCGTGCTGAGTAGGTTTTTAAACTCTTTATTGACAGTTGCTTTTGCTCGCCTTCATCGTCCATGTAAAAATGTTGATGAGTTCACTACTGAGCAGATCTTGTGGAGGTAACGATAGCCACTGTGAGGTCATGAAGGAATGATTCTTGAACGGAAGGTAGTGTCCTAAAGTACATCTCCCCAGGTGCTCTGGCTTTTACAGTTTCTCTCCTCTTCTTCAATGTTCCTAAGCCTTGAAGAGCAAGGTAAAGTTGTCTCATTTGGCACTGAGCCCTCAGCACTTCAGTGAGTTTTGAGTGCTCCCAATAGTCACTGCCATCTGCCCAAAGATCTCTGACCAAAGATGAAAGATCTATAGGCATAAACATGATATAAAGACTTGTGAGAGGCAATTTGATTAGTACAACATAATTAGTCAGACAAATAGAGTGGTTTCCTACCTAGGGTCCAGCACCTTCCCAGCCACGGATTTTTGACTAGGTTTTCAGTATCAGGCATGAATTCCCTCCCATGTAGCGGTTTCAGATCCAATCAGAGACAGCAGATAATTACCTCCATAACAGTCATGCCACTGTTGCACCAGTAGGGACCTCCTACCCATTGGGTAGGTCTGTTGACGACTTTTCTCCCCCAGCAGGTTGCATAGCATTTGCCAGCACTATAACAGCTAGACAGCAGGGAGGAGGCTTCCCACTTAGTTCCAGCTTGATTTCTCAGTGTCCAGCAACTGGAGCAGGTGGTGTCTTCAGCAATAGGAATGTAACTCATACTGACAGATAGATAGATGATAGATAGATAGATAGATAGATAGATAGATAGATAGATAGATAGATAGATAGATAGATACATACATACATACATACATACATACATACATACATAGATACATAGATAGATACATAGATACATAGATATATAGATAGATACATAGATAGATATATAGATACATAGATGATAGATATAGATACAGATACAGATCTAGATATAGATATAGATACAGATATCATGTATATACATATATATGTAACTTTTATATATAACATATAAATCAGGACAGGTGAGGTCTATCAGATTCTGGACCAAAATAAAAAAAAAATCTGCAGAATTTCTTTCAAAATGACAATTGGTGTCCCTGGTCTGGAGAATCTGAGGTTGCGAAAGAAACCTCTTTCCTAACTAACAATCTTTTTAAATATATTTATTATGAATAAGTATATACATTGTATGGTCAAATCTTGTGAAGGTGTCCCTGTTTCCCTCCTCTCTGTCTCTTACCCACAGGGGTCCTTCCTCGGTGTGCATTCTGGATCTCTCCATAGGTTAGGGGTTATGAGCTGCACCACACAAGAACAAGGAGAAGAGAAATATAGTCAGGAGAAAGACTATGATGCTGAAGAAATAAAGCAAGTCAGAGATGTGTGCAAACAGAAATGCAACTTGATGGTACTGGATATTAAAGTTCTAGGAGGGGGTCCAGCCAGCTGAAAAACAGGAGACAGGTCAAGGGTAAGGAATGTTGCAGGGCGAGCTTGAGCTGGGGCAGGTTGAGTCTGCAAAACTTCCAATGCAATGAATAGAAAAGAACTGCAAACGAAAGACCGTGGTGCAGGGGAGAAGCCTCTTCTGCAACTTCCACTTGGGAGCATTAGTCACCAGTGAGCCATGTGTCAATGACACGTTTCACAAAGTTTCAACGGCCACTGTGTTTAGTTTATAATCTAGGAAAGCACAATTAATCTATCAGTGTTAAAGCCTGCAAGGAAGTGATTCGCCCGCAAGCTGCATAGACACGTAGAGTTTGAACGCACTTCGCCCCTCCCTCATCGTGGATTCTGTGTAGCACAGAAGTAGCTGTTGAGATCAGATCTAAGTCGCCTGCACGTGGTCCAGGGTAATGACAGTTCTTCGTTGTCGTGCTTTCTTCAACAAAACTCAATCCCACTCGGAGTGTTTCTGGTGTAGTGACCTCTCTGGGTTTCCAGAAACTGAAATACGGAGGGAAGAGCACGTTAAGTTTCTTTTGACTGAAGTCACTTTATGAGTCACTGAGCTAGAATGGCTTGTATTCAATAACATTAATTCAGCCTCCTACCCTGAATGGGAAGAGCTTATCACTTGTGTCTTAATTAATAAACAAAATAGAGGAGATTATTTCCACTCACTGAGTCTCCACTCTAAAAGTTTTGGGAGCCATAGGAGGTGTTGTATGGTAGCTGGATTCAATAGTCTTCCTTTATTTCATTTTCTTCCCTAATTTCTGCAACTTGAGCTTTCCAAAAGAGTTGAAGAAGTTGAATTTAAGAGAGACAAAGAGAGATTTATCATGATCCCGATTCTCATATAGATGTGATACAATAGAGTGTTTCTTTCTTTAATATCTTTTGTGCTTCCAAACTGAAATCTCAGGGTTACCACAGTCAACAAGACCTTGTTTTCTTCTAACTAGCAAACCAAATTGCTTTGGGGCGCTGGAGCGGTTTGTTACTTTTAAGTAACCTTGGAAGGAAGGGCAGCAATTACAGAGGAAAGTCCCCAGGGAAAGATAGCCAGTGCCACCGCACCTAACGACCGTCACCACAACAGCATCCACACGAAACTGCTTAGTCCCTGTTGCGGGATGAAATGAGTCGGGTATGTATCCCGCTTAGGCAGGCTGCAGGTCTCTGAGAAGCCTGGAAGGGCAGCACTGGAAATGACAGAGTCCTTGGCCTTTCAACCAGGTTCTCTCTGCTCTCTCACCATGGCTTCCCCAGCAGGGCTCAGAACACTTCACACGCCTCTGTCCCCTGCACACGCTAAACCATCCTCAAGAGAAGAAACTGACAGGGAGATGGTGAGCTTTGACCTGGGTGCAAATTTACTTTGGGGGGGGAGTGACTTGGAAATGACATCCAAGCTACTTAAGAAGGAGATTGTGAAGTCACTCCCATTGGATGGTGCAGGAAACACGTGAGATGAATAAGCCCTGCCGTGCTTCTCATGGGTCCATGATAAATGCATTGAACCTTAGGTGTTGGTAGAGTGCAGATTTCTCCGACCATCTCTTCTAGGAAGCAACTATCATCCTTGGAGGCCTGGCCCTGGCATCATGAACTCAGAGAAGCCTTCTTTACTCTCCTACACCATTGTCACACTGTAATTGCAAACTCGTGGAACCTGAATGGCAGATAGAACTTAGCATCTTTTGTCCCAAGGCAGTGTGACGAAACCAGCCCGGATCTGCACCTCTCATGATACACCTCAGCCCCAGCATACATATGTTATAGCAACGGCAATAGAGGTGATGATGCTGGTGACTTAATCCTCAACAAATCCCTTTAAAGCAGTCCTTATCATTTAACCTGAGGAAATTGAGACCCCCGCCAGAAAGCAAGTTGCCCAGTTTATAAACCAGAATTCTAACCCCTAAAATATTCCAGAGTGCAAGCTGTTAACCACAGCGAAACCTAAATCTTTATACATGTGAATTTTAACATTCATAGGCAGTGCTCATGGATAGTCTATTTCTCTTATGTGGGATGAATATATGTATGACAATGACTCCTTGTAAATAACCCTCATGTGTCATAATTATTTCATTGTGCCCTTCATGGTTTCCTCTTGGTATTAAACTACTTCAAGATCTTTGAACAAATATTTCTATAACAACGCAAAAATATGTCATTAAACACTGAAGACGGTGCACTTGGCAGCGTTTCCACTGTCGTCTTCCTGTTCCTGCTGCTCTGGCCGAAGGTGCAAAGGGACAAATTGCTCATTTCATCTCCTGACCTGGTGTTCTTTGATAAGAAAGAGAAGGGTGTGGTGGTGACAGTTCTAGATACTTGTAAGCTGTCCCCAAAGAAGAAGGAAATGGAATCACTATTGTGACAAATTAAAATCATATTTGCGTCTGCCACCAGTAGCCTTGATTTTTCTCAAGAGGGAGTTGGTTATTTCCTGTCATGCAAACTGTGCATCAATGAAAGAAAGAGGTTCTCACAATGTTTACAGTACATTAAATAAAAAGAAGCAAAATATAAAATTATACCCCTCACAAGATCTCTCTTATATTTATAAAAATATGCCAACATTTCAATGTGGCTCATCTCTTGGTCATTTTTACTTTCTTCCTTCTAGTTTTCTATGTTTTTCTTACAATCAGAAAAAATGAAATGTATTTTTAATATATATTTATTGTCCATAATGAGTTACATTATTTAGTGGGCAAACAATGAGTTGTTATCCCCAATTCCCCAATGCCCCCCCTCCCCATCCCCAATCAGCTGGATATCCTCCTCTGTGGGTCGTCTGGATCAGTCCTTGTAGCAGGGGACCATGGATAGCCTAGTACTCAGCCTGGTTCTCCTGGCCCAAGTATGTTGTTACTGAGGGGTGCCATGCCTCCGGACAGTCTCCCCCACCACAGCTCTCACAATCTTTCCGCCCCCTCTTCCGCTCAGTTCCCTGAGTCGTGGTGGGTGAGTATTAAGGCTGCTTTAATGTTGTGAGCTTAGGGGTCTTTGTGTCTAAAATTGTTGGTTTCTGACACCCTGGCTTTTCCTGTGTTGATTGAATGGCTGTGGCTGTGGGTCTCTTGTTCATCCCGTCATTCTCTGCGGATCCATATGGATCCTCCACGATATGGCTGTGGTAGCTCATCTCTTGCCAGGATCTCAGCTATCTGCCTACACACACCTATGCCTCTTGACAGTGTGGTAGTTTTTGGTAATTACCTCAATCCTCAGTTGAAACCAGAAGCAAGTGAGTCCCTAAACGCAGAAGTCCATATCTGCTTCACCATAGACCCTCAAGGTCATCCTCCACAACCTCTACACCAGCATCCCACCCTCCTCCCTACTGATGAGGATGCTTTGGGAGCAGCCGGAATACTGTTCTGCATTCCTTCATTGGCTTTTTGCTGATCATCTACTGTCAGGCACGTAGCTCTTGCTTTTGCAAAGAAGAGCAAAGCTGCCTCCTCTAAATGGTCTCTGAGTTTTCTCCCTTGTGTCTATCCCTGCTTAGCACAACAGTCGTGGTCTTGAAGAGGCAACAGCAAGACTCCAACATTTTAGCATTCTTCCTCGTACCCACTGCCAAACTACCTTAATATTCACATAAAAATCAGTTTACTGGCAAATGGATTAAGATAACTGAGCAGAGGCTGGAAAGATGGGTACCATATTCACCAGACTTCCATTGCTATAACTAAAATGCCTAAAAATGGGGACTTATAAAGAAATGAGAGCTGTTTTAAATCTGAGTTTTGGGGGCTCAAATACTCAGATCTAGTGAATATGGAATCATTTCCCAGTGTGGTGAGCAAACCAAAGGTACAGATGATCCTTTCGTTATTGAAGCTGCTTTTTCTTCTTTTGCTTCAATAATTACATAGTTTTGTATACCAGAAAAAATGTCATTAGCACATTTAGTCTCTTTCACTAATACTAATTTTTTGTAATATATATATGTGTGTGTGTATATGAATTTATTGGATATTAGATATTAGACTTAAAAAAGATCTAAGTAGTTGTATTAGCAGGTGTTGTCGTCAGCCACACGCTGCTGAGATGAATCTCCAAACCAGGCATAATTTGGGAAGGAAAGTATTTATTTGTTTTTTTATTGTCCATAATGAGTTACAACATTTAGTGGGCAAACAATGAGTTGTTATCCCCAATTCCCCGCTGCCCTCCCCTCCCCAATCCGCTGGATAACCTCCTCCATGGGTTGTCTGGATCAGTCCTTGTGACAGGGGACCATGGATAGCCTAGTATTCAGCCAGGTTCTCCTGGCCATGCCTCTGGATAGTCTCCCCCACCACAGCTCTCACAATCTTTCTGCCCCCTCTTCTGCTCAGTTCCCTGAGTTGTGGTGGATGAGTATTAAGGCTGCTTTAAGGTTGTGAGTTTAGGGGTCTTTGTGTAAAAAATCATTGGTTTCTGTCTCACTGGCTTATCCTGTGTTGATTTAATGGCAGTGGCTGTGGGTCCCTTGTTCATCCTGACATTCTCTGTGGGGTTCCATATGGATCCTCCACAGTATGACTGTGGTGGCTCCTCTCTTACCAGAATCTCAGCTATCGGCCTACGGTCGGTTGGTAGGGTTAGATGGGGAAAGTATTTATTAAAATAACAGATCCAGGGGAAATTCAATAATGAAGAAAAGGCTGGCCTCCTTTCACAGGTCCAACCAGAGAGAGAACCCCATCCAGCACCTCCAGCCAGCACACTCCAACTATCAAACAGTGGGAACTCCAGGCCTGAGGCTCAGACTGCTCTTTGCATATGTATAGCTGGAATTTCACATCCACCTCAGAAATACTTTAGGCCTGGAGCCTATTAGGCCAGGACAAGATGACACCTCCTCTAGCCAGGCAGCTGGAAATAAAACCCTTTAATAGACTTTTGAATCTATTGGGGGACATTCAAGCAAACTACCACAGCAGGTATGGTAAACAGCCATGGTAATGCTAGTGAATGAAGTTTGCTTGGAACTGTTGGGCTCAGAACGGACTCTGTGTTCTGGAAGGGTATTCTATGGCTCAGACAGGAATCTATGGCTCCAACACCTGACCAGCTATAGTCTCACCCATTGGAACTGCTTTGAGCCTCCTCAGGCCAATGCCCCTTTATCACACATATTTCATAATGACCCCTTTGCTGTCTTTTAAGGAGATGTATAGCCTATTTATTTATCTTGGTTTTTTTAAAAGACAAAATAAAAATTAAAACCATCAATGCATAATTTTTTTTTTTTAATAATTTTTTGTCCATAATGAGTTACAACATTTAGTGGGCAAACAATGAGTTGTTATCCCCAATTCCCCGCTGCCCTCCCCTCCCCCCTCCACTGGATAACCTCCTCCATGGGTCCTCTGGATCAGGCCTTGTGACAGGGGACCATGGATAGCCTAGTATTCAGCCAGGTTCTCCTGGCCATGTCAATGCATAATTTTTAAAAGCATATACAGATGGATTTTTAAAAATATTTTATTTATTTTCAAGCAGAGAAATACAGAGAGGGAGAGAGCGAGAGCGAGAGAGAGAGAGAGAGAGAGAGAGAGAGAGAGAGAGAGAGAGAGAGAGAGGATCTGGCTTATGTGGGTACTGGGGAATTGAACCTGGGGCCTTAGGCACTGGAGGCAAGTGCTTTAACCGCTGAGCCATCTCTCCAGCCCAACAGATGAATTTTAAGTTAAATATATACAGTATCATTTTAAGCCAAATGAAATTGTTAAATTTCCAGAATTTAACAGTCTACTGAGTTCTTGGACAATGTAATAACAGAATAGTTTTCTTTTTTTAAAAAAAATGTTTTTTATTGAAATAAATTATATATCAATTAACAAAACAATATGCTCAGTATCCTAAGTTAGAGAAAACCATTGAAAGCAGGATGACATTCCCTTTTTATGCATTAGGTATTCTCCCCCCCATCATGGCTCTTACATTCTTTCCGCCACTTCTGCAAATTTCCCTGAGTCATGGTGGGTGAATTTAAAGTTTGCATAGTTATTGAGTTTTTAAGAGTCTCTAGATTTGTGTTTTGGACTATTTGGGGCACCCTTAGTGCCTCTCTCCATTATCCTTCCCTAGGTTATCTGCCTTGTGTGGGAATGTCTCTTTGGCTCATCATCCCACTTCCTTAGAGGTTGCTTTAGGACTCTAAATGGTGGGTTGGAGGTGGATTGTCTCCGGCTTGGGTGTCCTCGTCAACTCAGGTCCACTTGGTGGAGTTCAGTTGTCCACAGTTCTCATTGATTTCTGAAAAATACAAACAGAGTCTCCAGTGGAGAGTGAGATTATTACTGGTCAATTGAAACAAATATTGCTTGTTTGGTGAGCGTTTGGAGGGTGTAGCCTTTCTGAGGACCTATGGTTAGTGAGAACTTCCCCTTGGAGAATGGGTTCTTGGTCCCCATTCAAGTTGCCTTGGGTCCCTGCACCATCAAAGGTTCCCTGCCACTGAGCGGATCTCATAGCCAATTAGCCAGCTGCTGATTACCCACCTAGGTTGAGCGCCACTATTGCACAGATGGGCACTTCTTGACTTGCTTGTCTGTGCCAAATAGCAGTGTGATCTGCATTCTCAGGCCATTGGTCTGTGTAGCTTGAGAATTGTCTCCTACTTTCTCAGAATATGGTTGGTCTGGTTCCCCTGGCAGCTTGTGCAACACCTTCCAACATTACACAGGCTAGACTTCTGGGAGCTGGATTTGTATCCGGATTCAGCAGGGTATCTCAGTGTTGAGTAACAGCAATCTGGGGAATCTTCAGCAATAGGGTCTTATCTTTGGCCTGAGGTAGGTATTTAAGAGCTGTGATAAAAGTTTGTCTGATTTTAGGGACCATGTAGCTCACCTCGCATTGTGGGCAGTAACTACTTACTGGGGCAGAGAGCCAAAGGTCATCGTCATTTGTACTAGAGGTAGGCTTCCACGCCCACTCTTTGGGGCCCTTGTTACCATACGATGCCCCCAGCTACCTCCGGAATTTGTGCAGAAGAAAGGGTTCTATGGAGTCAGATTATTGTGCGTTTAGATTAGTGTATATCTCCCCCCTCTGTTGCTTCCCTCCCCAGTCCCCGTTTCCTTCTGTCCCCTTTGTCTGCTTACTGCAGAAGAGCTATTTTCTTAAGATCTAACTATCAATGGGTTTAGATGACATTGAAGCTAAGGAAGATACCTGTTTAAAATGACCTTCTGTTGTTGTTAATGACAAGAGTTAAATTTTAAAAAGATTAGCCTCAAAAAAGTCAATATAAAATCCTAAGTATACTACAAAACAAAAAATACAAAAAAAGCAATTTATGACTTAAGTAGCAGGTTTCCCATATGCAAATGCTTGGGCATTGCCATCCTAGCAGACCCAGTGAGGGAAATCTTAGTACATCTGCAGACAGAAGCCTGCGGATGAGACACAGTCGAGTATCATAAGCAGTCTTGCCTCTAGACATTTCCTAAGACAGAGCAACACCAAGAAAGTCCAGTCCAACTTCCTCCCGTGCCCCATTCCAGCACCTCCCACCAAAACTGCTTTCTTGCCTTGATTTGCACCATGGTTGCATTCCCGAAAAGAGAATATTCTATGCAGAAGAAACGATGTACATATGTGTAAAGCAGAGACACACGTTTCAAATCATTAGCAGCAAACTTTCCACCTCCATGAATGTTTAGCTGAAGCATGAAGGAGATGAGGGACAATTCTTAGTGTGAACAATCCAGGCTCCCTTCTACTAAATTCCTTCTGGACTTTTCCATCATTTCAACAACCAAAAATGCCCCAACATTTCTCAAATGGCTCCTAAGGAGTAATGCCTCCCACACCAAACTCATAATTCCCAGCGGTGCTCTTGGTTTTATTTCTGTCTTAAGCTGTTCATTGCTATCTAATGTGTCATCAGGCCGCTTTGGGGTTTTTATTTATCATTGATAACTTTTCAGGTTTAAGTGTCTTAAACATTAAAGCAGCTTCTAAAACTATTATAATGTTCTACTCTATTACAGAAGTTTTGTTATTTATATATAATCATTAAATTTTGCTTTTGGCTGAAAACTGGCCAAAAAAAAATTCTTGATAAATTTTAGAAATGGTTGATCTTAAGAAAAATATTTCAGAGTTGGGACTTCTGAAAGAATCTGAAATTTAGGAGAGCTAGAAATCTGGGTACTGAAAATGACATATATCTTAGGTGGCCTAAGCTTCCTGGAGCTGCACATTTTGACAGCATAGCTTTTTAAAGCAAATTCCTTGCATAATTTTGAGTGGGTTTTGATCAAGTCGTGATGAGAAATTTTCAACTGGAGCATCCGTTGGATACACACACAAAAAAACTTAGTGACGATTTTCCAAGGTGCAGGACCTTGAACTTAACTGAACTTCTGAACTTTGCACCCTGCTGTGATATTGTGACATAAAGGATGGTTCTGGAAGGTCTCCCAGTACCACTCTGCTCACTCCTCACTCTCCAACAGTGTGAAGCCTGTCAACCCCACCAGGTCACCCAGAGGGCAAACAGCCACTCATTATCCTAAGAGCATGTTTGCTGAGGTGCTGGAAAGCTGGGGAGGTCTGCTTCTGGGGCACACTGGGAGACTGATTTGCATCAAATGACACCCCACACAAGCCACAAGAGTGACAATTTGACATCCATTCCCTAATTCTTATCAGAAAACTAATCACGGAGCCAGGTGTGGTTGTGTCCACCTGTAATCCCAGCACTTGGGTGGTGGAAACAGAAAGATCAGAGTTCAAGGTCATCCTCTAATGCATGGTGAGTTCAAGACTAGGCTGGGCTACAGGAGACCTGTCTCAACATAGTACAAATGTCTGCATTTTGTATGCATTGCCAGGGGGCCCTGGTGCACCCATTCATATTCTCTCTCTGGCTCTCTCTCTCTCTCTCTATCTCTATCTCTCCCTCTCTCTCCTTCCCTCCCTCCCTCCCTCTCAAATAAATAAATACAAATATTTAAAAATAAATCAATAGGCAGTGGTGGCAATGCAAACCTTTAATCCCAGGCAGAGGTAGGAGGATTATTGTGAGTTCAAAACCAGCCTGAGACTGCATAGTGAATTCCAGGTCAGCCTGGACTAGAGTGAGACCCTAATGGAAGGAAGGAAGGAAGGAAGGAAGGAAGGAAGGAAGGAAGGAAGGAAGGAAGGAAGGAAGGAAGAGAGGGAGGGAGGGAGGAAGGTTGGAGGGGAAAAGGAAAGAAAGAAAGAAAGAAAGAAAGAAAGAAAGAAAGAAAGAAAGAAAGAAAGAAAGAAAGAAAGAAAGAAAGGATCGAATAGAATTATCTCATTTAATTTACAAAGATCTTAAAACATTTCCACAGCTCCAGACAGAACCTGATCATTGTAATTCGTTCTATTGCATACAACAAAGAAACCATTTCAGTTCATGGAAGGCACAGGAACTGTGTTATATTGTTATAAAGTTTCTCCACGATGTCTTCATCCTCTGGTTCTGTTTTCTCTCCATATAAACCTGAAAGAGTAGTTATTGGTGGCACCCGCTCTTTTGTTGGAAGAACTGTGACCCTGAGCAAAATTACCAAAACCATAATGTTTTCCTTTGATTTCTGTCCCTTCTTCACTCGTTCCACTGAATTTAGTGTGAGGGGATTAAAAGGTAAAGAATAGGTTGAAGGGACTGCTGAGTGGTTAAGTGTATCCTTGTCTGCAAAGCCTAACGTCCCAAGTTTGATTCCCCGGAACCCATGCAAAGCCAGATGCACAAAGTGTTGCAAGCATCTGGAATTTATCTGCAGTGGCTAGAGGCCCTGGTGTGTTTTTTTCTCTCTCCTCTTTCTCTACTGTATATAAATGAATGATTTTTTTTAAGTAAGGCACAGCCCCTGCACCCAAGAAACAAATGTTTGAGTGGGGAAGACCGTCTAATGTGCATGAATGGTGATGTGCTAAGTACAACCTGGGCTGGTGTTGGTATGGGTGCCCAGCAACAGAACTCCAGCCTCTGAAAAGGCCTAGAAAGCTCTGGCCACCATTTCTCCTCTCTCTGGTCCTTTGTTTACCTTCCCACTCATCCTAAAGCCCAGCCTTCAGCGGCTTCCCTTCTGAGATAGTACCACCCGCTTCAGCCTGATCCTTCTGTCCTTCCCATCAGAGCTTATCTGCTGACTCATGAAGTCAATTTTTCTAGATGATGTTTGCTTTCTGACAGGAGCTATCAGTACACACAAGCTGTCCTGATCCACATGGACTACATGGGCTCATTGTTGTGTCTTTGACTCCCAAAATTGGTGAAAGAACCAACATGTGAATCTCATTCTAGGCCATGTGCCCTTGTCTCCAAAGTACACTTCTGTATTCCAGCTGAGTAAGGTTTGAATGTATCCCCAAAGTTCATGTGGGGGACACATGATCCCATGTGACAGTGTGTAGATCAGGATGTGGAAGTCTTCGTCAGGAATGCACCAATGTCAGTCATGGCGATGCGTTCATGGCCATGGTCAAAGGATGGATCTGCCCCCTTCTGTGCTGCATCCTGCATCTCTCCCTCGCCTCTCGCCTTCC